>AJFK01000081.1:0-83718 GCA_000467715.1 Hysterium pulicare CBS 123377
GCAACACTAAATACGAGCTCCTTCGTATGTGGCATGCACACAGCCAACGCCTCCCCCGCACTGGGCTGTTGCTGAGGGTGAAGCAGCGCCATGAGGAACTCAACACTTCGAGGGAGGATGAGAGGCCCTGGACGATGCACGATGAACGACAGGCCGTGACGAGTTGTCGCCGAGATGCGATCAGAGAGGATTAGTGGGCAACAGCGGACGAAAAAGGAACGGCAGTCAGACAGCGAATCCAGGCCACCCTTGAGCCGGCCCTGATTATTGGCAGCAGGGTGGCAGGGCGGCAGGGTCTCTTGTTCCCCGCATCGCCGTCCAAGCTGCAAACTGTCTGGGGCCTCCGTCTTGTTCGCGGAGGGTAAAGCGTGCTCAACCCGCTGCCGGCCCCATTTTACTTCTTCGTCCTGGCCACCACCCACACACCTTCCACTCCCTTTCGGCCTCTTTTATGTCGTCAACACCACACGCTCTCGCCTTTCCCTGACTTTGGCCACGCTGCAATCGCTCCTTGCTTCGAAACACAGCAAATCACCCGCCTTGTCTCCGTCTCCGCGGCATCCGAATGGTTACACGCGCATTGCACACACCATACCCAGCTTCCGCCGGGGTTTCGAGAGTATAGATAAAACAACACACCTCACGAATATCGAACAACACCGCAAAAATGCCTGGAATCCTCCCAATGAAAGTTATTAAGGTCGGCTCCAATGCCCAGAGCCGAATCGCGCAAGCCTGCGACCGATGCCGCTCCAAGAAGATACGATGCGACGGCATTAGACCAAGCTGTTCGCAGTGTGTCAACGTCGGCTTCGAGTGCAAGACAAGCGACAAACTGAGCCGACGAGCTTTTCCACGTGGATACACTGAGTCCTTGGAGGAGAGGGTACGATGTTTGGAGGCCGAAGTGCGAGAGCTGAAGGATTTGTTGGACGAGAAGGATGAGAAGATCGATATGCTTTCTAGAATACATTCGCATTCTCCACAATCGGCAAGTTCGCCGCGAAGATCGTCGACGTCTCCGTTACCAACGACGGAGAACAAAGATGAGCCACAGGATAAGGAGGATGTGTTTAAAGTCCAGCAATCTCCTCTATTGCTAGATGATGAGAATCGTGATGTATACTTTGTCGGAACGTCTAGCGGAAGGACTGTCATCGGTATGAAGTCTCTGTTCTAACCTCTCCTTATACCCACCTAACGCGACGTAGATGCGTTTAAACAGAAGGTCCAGGAAACTGGACGTTGTTGTGCAGACATCAACTCGGATGCCTTTTTCGGCACTGGTTTGAAACCGTCTACGCCATCACGACAGAACCAGGGACGAATCGTCTCGTGGAAAGCACCCCCTCGTCTAGTTTCAGACCAGATGATCAATATTTTCTTCCAAGAGTGGGCCCCACTGTTCCCTGTCCTGCATCGCCCAACATTCCTTGGCCTCTACGAACAGTATGTGGGGAGTCCCGACACGATGGTTGACAAGAAAGCTATCGCGAAGCTTAACCTTGTCTTTGGAATCGCCGCCCTTTCGAGTGATGTACGTATGATCTGTCCCACAAAAACATAGGTTGTGTCACTGACGCGCATTAGCCACGCGACGGCCAAGACGTTGAATCATTCGAAGTCCAGTGGCAGACTGCCATCGAGAGCTTCTTGATGGACAATGATCTTGCCACTCTCCAAAGTTTAGTTCTTGCCCAGATCTACTGTCTCCTCAAAGCCGATTATGGTCGACTCCTCAAATACAAAGGATTGGCGATAAGTCTGTCGCAACGGCTTGGTCTTCACCAATCCCAAAAGCGGTTCGCGCTCGGTGCTCTTACCAGCGAGACTAGGAAGAAGGTCTTCTGGACCCTCTACACAGTAGATTGGTAAGTAAACAGATACATCTCATGTTTTTCGTGATGCTGATTGTTCTAGCCTCTCTGCTGCACACCTTGGTTTACCCAAAGTACTGAAAGAAGAGGACATTCACTGCGAGTACCCTGTCGATGCTGACGATGAATACGTTACCGAAAAAGGATTTCTGCCAACGCTGCCCGGGGAGTTCACCAAATTGTCGAGCGCGCTCGCACTCTTCCGCCTCGCTCGTATCCTAGCCAAAGTCCTCGCCGAGCTCTATCCTGCTTCAGTTTCGCACGATATCTCGTTCCGCAAACTGACATCGCTGAGTGATGAACTTGAGGATTGGTCGAGTAACCTAGCTCCCCACCTCAAGCTAACGTTCTCACAAGACAAGCCTAGCACAAATGTGACTAGTAGCAGGTCACCTGTGTTGGTACGTAACTGTTCGTCCGCAGTCTTGATACATGTAAACTAATATTCTGTAGTCATTGGCCTACCACCACATCCGTTCACTCATCTACCGTCCAGCCGTGACCGCCAACCTTGGCGACAGAGGCTCATCGGCAGTCGTCGCTGTCGGGGATGCATGCAAACACATTGTCCAGATTGTTCAACTCCTGGACGAACGCAAATTGAGCTTCTCCTTCTGTCTGAATAGGAACGAAGTCCTCGTGCAAGCTGGGTTCGGACTTCTTTTCCAGACCCTTGATCTAGACCATGATGGAAAGCTTATCAAGGATTCCCAACGTCTTATTTGTTCCGTTATCGAGATGCTGGAGCGGGGCTCAGCTGTGGGCGCAACTGACTTTCGCCGTATTGGTTGTTCAATGATCTCCATCTCTCGGTCTGAGCAGAAAGCACCTCCCGCAATTTCACGCCATAATTCCGAGGGCAGCATGAGAGCACCTATGGACACCTTCCGAGCTACCCAGAAATCTCTCAAAGCCATTGCATCCCGCTTCTCGCCTGCTTCTGCAAAGTCGCGTCTGGATAGTAAAGAACCTCGTCGTGCCACACTTCCTACCCTGTCCCCTTCTCTAGGTCAACACCCCAATCAATCTTCTGCCAGTCTTTCCTCGATCCGCTCTGAACCTCCAACCGCTCGCTCTGAACCGACGTTGAGCCCTCTCTCCCACCGGTCTTCATTCTCTGGGCACGCAAAACGTCGGCCTAGCAATCCTCTACGCCAGAATCCAAATATCGACTACCTCTCGTTCGGGCCCGATCCACTTTCAAATTATCCTTTTGCGATGAACCCTACTGGCAAAACGGAGGTCTCGTCAACCGACTGGGAACGTCTTCTCTCCAGCCTCGACAACGGCCAGAACACAATCTACGATACAATATATGGTGGCGTACCTGCAGATGCCCTCCTAGATGTTCCGCCACTCTCAGCTGGTGCAGAGACCCACCTCACCTGGTCCCCTAGCGTTTGGAACATGGGATATCCTGACCAGCACCCTCCACAAAGCGTTCTGAGCTTCAGTGACGAAAGCTTAACCAGTGGGGAGGAGTTCGGAAACTGCGATTACAATTCCACTGGTAGCAGCGAGAGGGTCTACCACGGTATCATGATTCCGGAGATGGGGGGTTTAGACGGCAATTTCGGTCTATGATGCCAGTACGACGAGTAGATTTATGTTGATATGAACAATATACCATTCTTGCTCTTGGATTGGACTAGCTCGACTCCAGTACGGATTCTTCTAGGTCGGAGTTGATGATGGTAGGTGGGTTTTTTCTTGGGTTCCTGCGGGTCACGGGGTTGAGGAGTAATCTTCTGCGAAGCTATCGATTCTCTCCTTTATTTTTATTTCGCTTTTGGACGATACCAATTTTCCAAACGCAAAAACCCCAAATATTCTCGCACCGAATCAAAATCTTTGTATACGAGACTTTTGCCATTTGGCTTCCACTCATTCTCGTTTATACCCTCTTCTCTATCCCCTTTATCCTCTACTCAAGGGAGAGGGGTTCTTATATTATTATCATTATTCACTTCCAACATTTTTCTATCGTCGACTTTTGGCTTATGCCTCAGGGAGTTTAGATCTTATTCCTCCTATTTTTCCTAAATGGAAATTTGAGAACAGTTTTCCATGTAGCTTAAGCTATCTATGTATCTCTAAAAACAAGTACTCCAATTACACGTTTGACCGTCAGAACATCATTGTCGTATAACAACTACCATACAATCTTACTTCTACCTAACCTTCCTTACTAACCAAAGCCCCTACCTTACAGCTATGTACGGGGATAATCCCCAACCCCCCACAAAAACAACCCACAACTCTACCCAGGATTTCTTCTAAACCCCAGACTCCCTAAAATCCCGACATTTCACGAAAGTCCCACTTTTTCTGAGACCCCCTTCGCGATCAACGCTCATCCCTTTCGGCCATCTCGCCGAGCGACTATACTCGGAAACGCGCGAGATCTGAGGTCTGAGCATGCGTAATGGGTGACGCTGGGTATCCCGTAAACCGGCGATACGTCGGGGATATCTTGGGGGGATCTGCCTCTTCGCGTCATGCGGTGATGCAGGGCAGCAGTAGTGGGGAATACGTATCGAGCAGACCAGGGGGAAAAAGCAACCAAGCAAAAACTCATGAGCGGGGGATTCTGTAGTGGCTTTGCTGGGGCACGGGGAAGTTTCCTGCATTGGGTAGTTGATGAGGTGACAATTGTGTTTTTTCTGGTTCTTCCTCGTGAGAAAGAGTGTGGGGTAGACTAAGTTTTAGCGGATACCCGGAGATGTTTGGTTCGGAATTCAGAGTCAGATTTAGATCTTTGCTTATGTTGTGTTGCTTTGTATTAGAGCCATATAGATAAGTGTATTCATTCTATAGCTTTCTAGAGATATAACTGACAGGCTACGTTGTCCATTAATTGATAGTTTCCAACATTTCAAAGGTTCTTCGAAGACAGGTCTGCAAGAATCTGCAAAAGAGTCCGACTGTTCTTGCTGCGAGATGCACCCCGCCTATCTTGGACTGCGAAGAGTCTAGACTGTCGTGTGGTGGGACAATGGCGTGACATCATCCCATCTTGCCAAGAATCAGACAACCCAAACGGAGAAGATAGCGTCTTGGGTTACGATGATCCTTGTGTAGTTGTTGGAGGGCGTTCGATTGTCGCTTTGTGACCGGACTCTATTCGACAACGCCCGGGTATAAGGAAACTTGTGGAGTCCTGCATAGCTATGTCCAGACTGTAGGGAGCTGTGTGTAGTACCTTAGTCTACGTTGGCAACGCGAGTGGTATCTTTAGTGTTGTGCGATCTACCGGCTATCCTGCTCGGCCGAGAGGGAGTGCATCTGAGGCTCTGCTAAGAGGAAGGTTTGGGCAGGATGTCGTTGCTGGATTTAGGTGGCGATCATCGCTGGAATTGGTCGTTGAGATAGTCCACGAAAAGATCTTTGATCCTATCCTTCGATAGGCTGTGTTGTCGGTTGAGCGATATGAACTGTCGACGAATGCGCTGCAATTGTGGTAGGGTCATAGGTGATGCGGGAAGCTCGACTGCTTTCTCGACTTCTGGTATGGGTACCTCGCCTCCTTCTCCAGGATGATCTTTCTGCCATGTCAATATTTGCGAGAGAATGTCTGAGGTGGTCTTGTCCAGTTCGTAGAGGTAGTTCTGCTCCGTAGCGGGTTTCTAGCATGCCAGTTAGAACGGCATACGAAAGTGAATAGTGGTCGGGAAACATACCAAAACTGTTGCTTGGTTTGGCCTCACGACTTTTGTCTTCCCGTCGCTGCCGATTAACGCTTCCCAGATCTTGTCAAATGGAGGTGTTTCATCCTCATCGAGCACGGTGAACAGAGGGCTGTCCCATCGAGTCATTCCGTTGGGCTCCTCGTATCTGAATATCAGATTCTCAAAATCCTCTTCTTCGTAGCCCCCATCGTTCTCCTTGTCCGCCAAGAGTCGGGTGTTGATTTGGCGACATTTGTCGATTGGTGTTCCTACGTGCACCTCTGGGCGTGTCAGAAGGATCAATTCAGGCTGCAGAATGGCAAAGGCTTACAACGCAGCTGGGAGTCTGGACGGCCTTCGCCTCGCAGTACAGCTGGTAGCGAAACCCCTTGATATAGTTCAGACCATCGGCAATAACAATATCATCCCTCGAGAGCAGCCTTTTCACGGCGGAGTATTCTTCGGCACGCGCATCCTTCTCGGCCTTTGCGGTGTGGTAAACGGTACGAGACAGTCCCAGAGTCTGGTCGTTGATGTGATGGACTTTGAGTCGGGTGACTCGATGATCGGTGGAATGCTCGATCTTGGACGAGAAATATTGCCTGAGTTGATTGGAACGAAGGGTCTTGCCCGAGGAGGGGTAGCCAGATATGAGGACAAGCTGGCATCAGGACTCAACACGCCATCTACTTTGATGAAACAGGCCCTTCTGGGTGATACTCACAGGCATGTCTGGCGGACGGTGGGACAGGTCTCGGAATGCCTCCTGCGAAAGCGGGAGAGAGTGAAGTGATGCTCCCACGGCTATTGGCTGCCTTGTCCAGGTGCCGAATCGGGCGAGGGCAGGGTCGATGACGATGCTCTGGCTGCCGCTTCCAGCAGCCTCGGATGTTGGGTGCATTGCTGGCTGCCCGCGTCCCTTCACGGCGCGCATCAAGCTCCCTCCACCGGCAAAAGCACACATGGTCCATTAGCCAGATAGCCAGAAAACACCACCGACACCCCCCAATCTGTACTTTCACCACGCCTGGAACCCCCAATAAGACCACGGGAAAAGTATTCTAACCACCTCGCCATCACTCTAACATACTTTCTCGCTTCTCAATCTCACATTCCTCCCGCCTTTGTCCCACGTCCGCCCACATAAGTCGACTTGTACCTTCGAGTCTCCTGCGTCTCTCAAAGAAAGCCCAATATCCTACACATCCAACTATCGTACCTTCGTTTTCGCCCTTTTCGTCTCCAAAGGAAAGACATCAACAAGAATGTCGACGGCATCAAGACCGCCCACACGTCCGTTCACCCGACCCGCCTACCCATCTCTCCAATCCTCGTCCAGCATAGCCAGTTCCTCGTACCAGAGCTGCAGCAGCTTATCTACACTGAACTCACCCTCACCTGCATCAGCGCCTCTCCCCTCGCCGTCAGCCGCACATCCCACACATCAAGGGTTTTTCGCCTCCTTCAGTCCGCAGCAACAACAGCAGAGCCAAGCACAACAGCAACCCCAACAACACTACCAACAATCGAATGCGAGCGTTCAAAGACAGCCGCCTACATACGAATACAGGCCGGAAAGAGCAGGTGCCGGTCGAACCGCTGCTGAGACGAACAATCTGCTGAACGAATACGCTTTGCTTGCTGAGGCGGCAAAGCGTGCTCAGATGGCCTGTCTGATGCGAGATATGGAGGGCGTCGAGCTGTAGACCTTACCGTCTGTACATGTTTCTTCGGGCGGTTGTTGTTGGAGCGTTGACTACATTCACTTTGGGTCAGTTGTATTGTTCTGGGTAATCTCCCGATTTTGGAGATATAAAAAAAAAAGAGATGAATTGCTGAGAGCTACAAGAGTTGTCGAACATGGCCATTTCCAACACACCTGAGAATTCTTGTCTTCCTATTCCCGTTTCTTGGATCAACATCGCCTTTCTTCCTAAAATTGGAATTCCAATCCCTCCTGAAATTCGACTGGCCCGATCAGCTCTCCTTTACTTGTACATATTTCCTTCTACACGGCTGCTACACTTTTTTTCTCTCCATCACAGTACGGCGTTCGGAGGAAGGGCATGGCATTCTTGCACAGCATGTTTCGGATATCCTTCCCTGTTTTTGACCGTGCCTTTTCCGTTCGTACATATCCCCCTGGTCTTCTCTGTCTAGATCTCTTCCTAGAGGGTGTGCGGTATATCTTAGGATACACAGAGTTCGGCTCGTAATTACATAATCTTCGCTTCCAAGTCTACCTCTTAAAGAATATACATGTACAACTGTGAACTCGATGTCAAGCACTAAAACCAGCATCTACAACGTTTTTAGTAAACCAATCCACTCCTTATATTATGAAGGTCTACACTAAAATCTCTTACCACTCTATCCATTTCCAAGTTCTAGGTATGAGGCATAACGCACACACAACATAGTCATCTGTCAGGAGTTAAGATCCAACCGCTCAATCCAAACGCGCTTAACACCACAAGACAAACAATAGAGAGAAAATTAATATAAATAAAAATTATCCCTTTTTTTTAAAATTAATATTTTACATATTTATTAAAACCTTTTTACTACCTATACTAAACTAAGGTTAAGCCTCAAGGCTTCCACAACCACTCCTCCATACATCCAACAACTTTTCACAACCCCCTCCAACCCCAAACCGACCGCTCTCCCTTTCTCCACAAACTCTTGATCCAGTTTCCCAGGGTCAAGGTAGCTTACCACCATGCGAAACACTGCGTTGAACGTATAAGCCTTAGTCACACCTACCCTATTTCTCTAATTCTGCTTTATAATGTCTTTCTTTGACTAATTTAGTTCTAATAAAAACCAGGCTGCAAGTAAATAGCTATACTTAGACTCTGTATACCGACTTCTCGGCGCTTTAGCTTCGCATCCCGAGGTAGATAGATCGTTTGTAATGAGCACCTGAATCACGCCTAGGGGGATTGAAAGACGAGTAGCTTCTAGAAATGACAACATCCCCGGATATCAGCTCTGTGGCATCACATTGAACCCGGCTAGCAGCGATTTGTGTAGGACGCCCCCGCATCGTTAGTTGAAAGTCGAAAGCCAAAGACGAAAGCGGGCTACGGTATGTTGGATGGAGCAGATTCGATCTTGTAGTGAGTCATGGATGAACACGCTATGTTGCATTCGAGATGCGAAAGATGGAGATCGATGGAGTTTATCCGTGAGGAGGTGATAGGTAAGATGCTAAAAGCTGAGTGAAGGTTACTTAAGTGTATGTAGCTTGGAGATATCAGACTATAGAGCAAAGGAAGGCTCATTCTCCATAGAGAGATGGACATGAAGGGAGGAAGAATCAAGAGAATTGAAACTAAATGACAGCTTCTATATATACTACATAGATGAAGCAGTACTCACCGCTCTGCTAATGTACTGGATCCTTGTGCCTCTATCGCTAACGTGCATGGCTCCTTTTTGCCTGGATCGATTGATCTTAAGGTCCTGCTGTCGGCGAGCATAACCGATTCCCAGCTCACTTCTTACATGCACCATCTTCTCCGCAAGTATAAACGCTACATCGCAAGATTTTGAGCATACACTGCTGATATCTTAATCATGTTGGAGTATTCTATACCACATTCCTTACGCGTTCTACCCAAGTATTGTATGCGAAACACTCTTGGATACCGAGTCCGGTTCTCCTGAATGATTCTGCAGCGGCGCGTGCTGTCCCCTTTGCAATGCCCACCCAGGTCAGATAAGCGCAGGTTGGTTATTTCGGCTAATGAAGGCAGAAGTGGCTCTGGTTGTAAGGGATCGCCATATTTGTTGAGAGTGTAGAGGTCAGGTTGAAGGCTCGATGGGCCTGAGAAGAATGGAGGTTGCAGAGTTCACCGACGTGCCTGAAAAAGTAGGTTTCAAAGGTCCTATATAACACGTAAGAATCTTTGATCTCTTCATTTCCGCTTTGGCGTGCGATGAAACGGGACAAGACGGTGAGACAGTTGCGAAGACCGAGAGCCTGAGCGGCTTTACACGTGTCATGGTCTTACAAAAC
Source organism: Hysterium pulicare CBS 123377 (assembly GCA_000467715.1). Taxonomy (NCBI): domain Eukaryota; kingdom Fungi; phylum Ascomycota; class Dothideomycetes; order Hysteriales; family Hysteriaceae; genus Hysterium; species Hysterium pulicare. The sequence continues at coordinate 9,570 of AJFK01000081.1, forward strand.
GCTCTCTCCTTGCGTACCAAAGCAATGAATAGAATTCCAAGCTTTTTGAAGGTCCATCCTGCAGACTTGTTGATAGAACCTCGCGGAATGCCAGGATGTTTAGGGACTCCCAGGCAGTAGACACGAGTGCCGCTACTTCTTAGCCGTTCAAGCGCGGTCGCTACGACAGAGTAAAGACGACAATAGAGTTATCCTGACTGGGCATTAACTCACAACCTGTAGGACTCCATGTCCGAGTTGCTCGAGTCGGTTTGCCTGAGGTTTCCGGGCGCTAAGGGGCCATTTCCGTGCCTAAGAACTTAGGCAGCAACTCAAAAACCAGTCGTCAGCAATACGTCGCAGAGTAAAGAAATTGCTTTTGGGCAACTGCAGTTTCTGAAAAACATCGTCTGACAGGTGTACTGTTTTGTCCTTTCATTGAGCAGCCGCGATTGTGCGGGGCTTTCTTACCGGTCGTTCACCGGTCGTTCACCGGAAAGCACGCGATTTCTGAAGTACCCCAAACGACACCCGTCCAGTATAGAAGTATTGAATGAATCTAATACCTTGCAAAGCGCCCTGCAGGTTGCTGACCATTTGCCTCGCTGACGGTGAGCACTCAGTGACAAGTGTTTTTTTGACAGGCCCCCGGTTGCCACCGCCAATGCAATTCTTCTTCTTCCATCCCGCCAGAGCTCCCCATCACGCTGACAGTGGGCCGCACCGAAGGCATAGAACAACCAATCTCTTGATCAAATCCAACCAGGACGATCTGACCTACTTGGCCATTGGAATCCTCATCTCCAAGCGGAGCCCTTCCTGGGCGAATCATATAGACGAGGCTGCGCTCATCGATTATTCCTACAATAGACTTGGTGTAGCTAGATCCCATGGGCAATGGTGGATTTAGTATATGATGCAGCTTTGCTGCACACTGACATGAGGATGCAGGAGGTGGCCACATCTTGATTGGCGAATACCGAAAGCGCTCTAGAGTAAGGAGGTGGAATTCGCTTTCGCGTGGGGTGCCAATTCGACTCATCCAAGGGCTGCTATCTTCCTTTGGATGAGCTTGACGTCTCGATCCAATCCGAAGGCGCAGGCAAGGGCCGGCGGAGGTAGCATGAGAATTCGAGGAGCAGCACTTTTCGTCTTCCACAATATCGATAAAGGAGCTGCATGATAGATTGTAGGCACGGAATTTCGTCTTGGCCAGTATAAAGGATCGGGCTGTGTCGTTTTCTAGGCCGTATTCGGGGTGCGTGTACCGGGCGTAACGTGGCTGTGAAGGAGCCCAGTTTGGGTGGTTCTCGGAAGTCAGAACAGACAAGTACAGGTCATTTTCAGGTAACAAAGGACCGTTTGCAGGGTCTAGGATTGGTGATTCATCAGCTGATGATGTGGATGACGAAGTCGATTTAGGGAACTTGATAAGCTGGGTGTAGAAGGTGCGGTATTGCCGACTAGTCCCCTCGAGCCACTCACGGCGTGATTCCACAATGACAAGTGCATTTGTAGACTCGTCCACCTGCAAGCTCAGGTCAGTCCAGGAGTCATGAATCGGGCCTTCCGAGTGTTGTCGACGATAAATCCGCTTATTTATATTCAGGGCGTTGGCGAACGGTCGTTCGAGAGGGAAGCGAATGCAGTGATAGAAAGACGTCCAATCAACTTCTTCCACGTCAAAGGATGTTGTGTTGGACAGGGCGTAAAAGTATCCGTTGTGAATCTCGAAAGCAATCGTTGAGCCAATATCGGTCCCCACGAAATCTTCAAGCTGTAACGGCTGGCAATCGTCCGGGATGACGTGCGTTTCGTTTAACGATAGCCCCTGAATGCGCCACTCACGATGACCATGGGATCCTGTTCCGGAATGAGTTCCCCAATAAAGGAAGGCCGCATTGTGACGGGCAAAGAGCCTGCTGCTCAATTCGAGTTCGACCGTTGCAAGAATTCTGGCGCTGTCTGGCGTGGTGGGCTTAACACAAATAGCAAAAAGCCAGTTATCCCTAGGTCGTCCTTTGCGCTCGTAGTGGACCGAGATGATCTTGTCGCTGTAGTGAAGCAAGGAAATCTTGGTTTCGTGGTGAGAAGATCCGGCAGGTGATACAAAATCGACAATAGGGAGAATATCGAATTCCCATGAAAAGCCGGAAGAAGAATGTAAATCCGAGAAGCGAATGACAGTTCCATTGAGAACGCAGAGCATTCCTTCTCGATATGTGAAGGCAGATCCTTGACCAATGACTCGCGCTGAAAAAGGGTACGCCTTAGCAAAGGCTTCCCGCCGCTCATGTATTCTTTGGAATGCCGCACGATAGCTTATTTTCTTTCCCTGGGCTAGTTTTGCTTCTTTACTATGAGAAACTTGCGCCTAGACATGGTGGTAAGCTCACGACAGTAACTTCAAGCTCTCTGTCAGACTCTCCGCACATACCTCAATGATTCTGCGGTACAATGTCTCCTCGTCAAGCAAGTGACGTAGTTGACGACATGTTAGTCTAAGCTGGACAACATCATCAAACGTTAAATTGTCCGTTATCCAATAGAGGATGTCGTACGGGAGTCTGTCGAGGGAAATAGTCATGAAGTCGTACGAAGACTATCAAGAAGACAGGAGCGACAAGAAGACTCTCACGAAATAGAGGTTGGGAGTAGATTGCCAAGCTAGCATCTGTGACGGGAGAGCTCAGACGCAGAAAGGAAAGACGAGTAGCCAGGAGGGATAAGAAAAAAATGTGGATGCAGAGGTGATCATGGCCACAAGGCGAATATTACCAAGGACAAGATATGTTGGCAATGATACTTTAGCACAGCCTTGTGTGTGTAAAGTACAAGTGTCTCCGGTGAAAAGAAGGCCTCGACGCTTTCTTTTCAATCAAATGCGGCTCAACACCAGCAAGAGCCGCATCAGAATCTAGACAGAGAGGAATGAACTAACAGATTACACCATCATCCCTTCCAAGGTTCTGCAAGCCTTAGGCTACCAGACCTCTCATGGCGCAGCTATCCGGGAAAGGCGTGACACGGGGCGTGACAGGAAAAGACTGAGGTGCGAACGAATAGATGGAATTGAGCCTCACGGACTCCTCATTTGCCAGATACGGACACGAAACACTTGAGCGCATGACCGTCCTTTGCGCCGTGTTTTGCAGGGTGAGACGGGGAGATTGAGGCTCTGCTGTATGAAGGAATTCAACCATCCTCGCACACGACCAATCAGACAGCAGGACCCACACGCTGCATTCTTGGCTGCTCTAGTGTGCGGCTCTTTTCCGATTTCCAATCCTCCCCACATTGCCCGTGGACCGCACCTGCACCCTGACCGCCATAATTTGGAAGATATCTTTGTCATCTAGCTAATGATTACTGCATCAAGGGCTGGTATGCTTGTGTTACAGTACGCTTCATAACAGCCAGCCTTAAGCTCCTGATTCCGACTTCGGAGAGAACTGCGATTGTGAGCTGATACAGCCTTGCCAGATCTAAGCAACATCTATGCTGTGCCACCCCACGCTGCTATCGCCCCGATGAGGCATGGCCACCGGAATACCTGCAGCCTTCCTGAATCAGCCCTCCTGAAATCGACCTTGTCCAAACCAATCGACGCTTCTCTCAGCCTTTTCTTTGGTCGCCTCACTTTTATCATCAAAAGTGACTTTCTACTCCGTGCCCTGCATCCTGCATTGTGATGGTGCCAGCAGATAGATCCCAGCTCTCCTTGATAACCTGTGCATGCATCGGGGAAGGCGGAGTTCCAGCACTTGGGGCAACCCTTGGATTTGGATAAGTTTATCCGGGTTCTGCTTTGCAGCAGGACAGCAAACGCATGCTTTCGAGCGCGCTGTACGACCGGAAATGGCCTAGTGACCAAGCAGCTAATATAAAAGTCGTGGAAGTTTTGGCGGCATCCATTGATTCCGGGCTGAGACGTGGTAGGTAAAGTTCGCCGATTCATGCAGCGCAAAGTCTGAGTAGTCAGATACCTGTCCCTATTTCAATTGTCCGGTGTCTTACCAGTCATGCAAACCATCTCATACTTCCGACCCGGACCTGTTTCGTTCTTCTCCCTTCCAACCAATAAATGGCCAGCCTTGGGGAAGACTTGAGTAGGGCGGTAAGATGTAACGACCCTCACAGCTACTGCTTTCCTTGCAATCCAGATTGCAGAGCCCGAAAACCTTGCAGTAGCATTCTTCAGCCGTCGGGCAATGCACAGCCTCCTTGCCGAAAATCACTGTCGGGCGTTAGCATATGACTAGATCGCGCGCGTTGGCAACGTGTGTTGTTCAGAAGGCTAGGCATACTGTGCCATGAATACTCAAAGATCCTTCCACTAATAGAATCGTCCAGCGTGGTACTCAGAATCCAGTCGCGATAATGCTCATAGTCTTTCTTTGGATGCTCCAGTATCTTCTCTTTTGTGGCCGCAAATTGAGCACAACATGACACTCCCACCTTTTCTGGTACCTCTTTTCCAGGAAAAAGCACTTCAAATGCTTGCTTGTATGCCCCACCAGCATGCACAGCTGCGCGATGCTCGCCTTCTTCCTCGAGAGGCTTTATTTCTGTGGGACAACCGAGTAGCCAAGCGCACCGAATATTGACATAACCTTCTTTCTCGAGGTAGGGAATTTGGAAATGTCTGAGCATAGGAAGGCCGTCATAATCAGGATCATCATTGTGCCACTGATATCTCTGAGGATGTATGAAGAGTATGTTGTCAGGAAGTCGGTCGTAGTTATTGATAATGAAGCTGGGCAAGATGTCAGCGCTATTGGGATGCCCTCACGCCAAACTTGAGCGGTCTTTAACATACGTCAAATACACCATAGATTCCCGCCCTTTGTTCTTCGGTATAGTGAGTGGAGCACTCGGATCGTCAACCGCATAAATATTCTTCTCCCAGTCCGGAAAATATGTCTCCAACCATGTCGCGTTCTCGGTCCTCTGGCTCGCAACCACTACAGCAGTTCGCCGTTGAGCGGATTTGTGCGGTTGGGGCTTCGAGGGGCCGCTGGCTCCGCCTGCAATATCGGAATTGTTCTCATTCAAAGGCCTTTCAGGGGTTTGGGGATTCCATAATTCGGCTTTAAGGTGAACCAAAAGGGCCAAGAACAACCAGAGGAGAAGGGCAATGACTGCATTTCTAGCCGTACAGCGTCTACGAAAAGACATAATTCACATAACGAGCGAGTTCTGTGGGAAAAGGAGCGAAAGAAAAGCCAAGAAAATGACGGCGACAGTACATTGTTGTGGACACGAGGATGGTTGAGTAAGGTGGATGGATTTGGGGGCGGAAAGAGAAGCGTGAGCTTTGACCCAGCACTTGGTCCAAAACCAATCAAACATCATCACTACCACTACAAACGCCCTCGGTTTATATATATGGGTGTCATCATTAGTTTCGTTGAGCCATTTTTCTCATCGCTTTTAAGTAGGTAGGTGCTACTTAGAGGCTACTTTTTTGAAGTAAAAAGGCTCAGAACAGCAACTTGCTTTACAGCTTTGAACTGAGTCCCAAATTGTCTTTGTAGGCCGGTAGCAAAGAACATGATATACACGAGCAAAGACCATGTCTTCAAATTATATAACATCCAAAAAGATAGGCATGCTTTAGGTAAACAAGTAGTTTTCAGAAAATGTTGTAATGAAAGAGACGATGTCTATTGATAACAGATCACCCTTCAACCTTGATGTCATGTAGGTAAGACAATGTTTATCTTTCACTTTTCCTGCACCCCCAATAACATAAGGCTATACTTGGAACAATTCTCACATACTCTAAGGGCTGGATACCCCTCTAAAATCGCTTTCCCGAACTCGAATAGTTTATGCGGACAGCAGGAAGAGTCATTACATGGTTGATGCATTGCCCGAACTCCTACATATTATTATGCCCGGTCTGCTCATCCAAGTTAGTTACTTGCCTATTACTCTTAGCTTCATTAGAAGCCCTCCCAGGCATAATCCACGAACCAATAGTTGCACACAGCCTACCAAGCTGCAATGAAGAAGACTCTCTCTAGTTCTCGGGACCGCGGCGCAAACATGGCAGTTGTCTTGATATTCTCGTTCAAGTCAAATGAAAGACAACATGTGTTCATGGCGCTCCCTAGCTAAAAGAAATACAATTTGACAAAACGTACACAAGAGAAAAGGGGCAAACGCTCTATGGTCGAGCGGGTGCCTGCGGGTGCCTGCGGATGCCGTGTCAATATAGATCCAGAAAGATGTCGTCTCTCGAGTATCTTACTGCGTAATTTCTATCTCCAGGGTCACGCAGCATAAGGGTGAAAAATTCCTTGAATTCGACAGACGCGGAGTTCCGTTGCAATGAATTTTGCTTCGCGTAGTGGCACCCAGAGAGTTTGCACGGGTTAGTATAATATGATGAAGAGCGACATGACGAAGAGATGCGGCATTGAGGAGGCGTAACGACGGACGTGTCGTCAGAATTAAAAGAGAGGAGAAATGCTACGGTACAATCTAATATCTTCAAAGGGTATCTCAAGATTCGACATCGAATATCCTTCATCTTCACACCTTTTCGCTCTCAGTAGGTACTGTCTTCTTATCTCCCTGGCCTTCTCCGTTCTTGATGCTTTTCCACTCCATGGTAAGAGCCCCAATAATTCCAGCGCTAGACATCGCCAAGCCAACATAGAACGCCTTGATTAGTGCAGAATTGAATGCCGAGATAACAGCAGGAAGCGCCCCAGGAGGGACTACTTTTCTAATGTTCGTCGCTCCGGCTTGCAGCACAGCTCCTGCATTGAGTCCTCCGATCGCCATCAGAGAGTCCTTCAGGTGGTTTTGAAATATGTTCTGAGAGACAGAGACGAATACGGCACCGCCCAAGGTCTGGCCGAAGAAGACGAGCGATGAGCCGATGGGAACGTCTTTCTTGTTCAGAACAGTCTGAACAGCCATGTTCGGCTGCTGCATTGCCAAACCAGTCCCGAATCCATAAATAACTTGATAGCCAATCCACATGGCCCTTGGCGTGTGGACCTTCCATGTCGTAACTAGGCCAGCGCCCACTGAAACAATTACTGACCCCAATATCATGCAGGGGACGTAGTAGCCAGATTTGAACGTGAACAATCCGCCAAGAGTAGAGCCAACAGTCAGAGCCAGGACCAAGGCGATTGTTCTTATGCCAGAGGACACAGCAGAAACCCCCTGAACACTTTGAAACCATATCGGAATGTAATAGACCATGGTCATCATAGAAGAACCGGTGCAGATGGCGTAATACAAAGCAGATGCTACACTTCTCTGCTTGATAATCCGAGGTGGGATGGTGGCAGCTTCACCTCTCCAAACCTGAATGGCGACAAAGGCAAGAAGTAGGATACCTGCGAGGACCAAGCAGGCCACGATACGACCATCACTCCATGCGTATTCAGAGCCGCCCCATTGGAGAGCTAACAAAAGACAAATTGTGCCGGGTAGAAAGACAGCTGTCCCCAATGGATCAAGATATTCGATTTGCTGGCGATATGTCATGTCCTTCGCCAAAGGTGACGTTTTTATGTGTAAAAGGAAGATAAGGCCAACAATAGTAATACCACCAAAGGGAAGGTTGATGAAGAAACCTTTAAGGTTGGATAATTAGTTGGCTTGGTCTGCTAAGAATCTCAAGAGCAGCAGGATGACTTACACCATCGCCAAGATACTTTGTCGGTGAATACACCCCCTAAGAGGGGACCAACGACGCTTGCAACGCCAAAAACGGCACCAAACAATCCCTGAAATAGCGGGCGCTTGCGCAAGGGTAGTGTATGGACTGCGATAATAATGGTTCCAGAGAAAATACCGGCTGACCCTAGACCAGCGATTGCTCTACCAACGATGAGGGCTTTTGAACTTGGTGCGGCTCCACAAACGGCCGATCCAATCTGGAATACAGTAACACAAGATATGTAAACCCATTTTATAGGATACATCTGATAAATACGACCGAAGAGTAACATAAACGCGCTTGTCGTGATTAAAAACGCACTGGCATACCAGCCAATGTCGCCAATAGAATGGAAATGGTCGGTGATTTTTGGCACAGCCGTTGCGATAATGGTTCGATCGAGGGCAACCAGAAGTACGGAGAATAAAAGACATATTATGACGGTAACCAATTCAATGCCATGAGGATATTGAGTCTCATCGTCTTTGTTCTTAGCCTCCTTCTCTTGCTTTGGTACAAGAATAGCAGGCTCCGGGGACAGCGTTTCCTCCTTCGAGTGTCTGGACTCTACTGGGGATGTATCTTTTGAATCTTTTTCCATGTCGAAGTCGAAATGAGTAAACAGCTGCTAAACGAATTCAGTACCGGGTTTCTTATTTGATGATGCTAGTGGGAAAGTTGAATGATTCCGGTGTGGACTTGACGCGATTGAAGCCTGGATAGATGTAGATAGCCTGCTGTTGATGCAGCATGGGGTGGCCTTTCACAGTGCAAAAAAATAGATGGTAAAGATGCCGCACAATTTGTATTTGGCAAGAAGAAGGAACGGAACGATTGAATATTTCAGAAACTTTTAAACAAGACTGGGCTCAAAGTCGATTTGCGTGTTAACAATACTATTGACTCATACCTAGAAAGGAACAATGCACGAGGTGCGTCCTTATACGAAAAATCGGTTGTAAGGGGGCAACTTTGCGCCGAGGTCACGAGTGTCGGTGGTTGTTATGCACCGACGGTCTCGACCTTTCGGCCCCGAGTTTCTTTTTGGCGTATGATTGCTTGTCTTGTGTCGTATAACGGAGCGGAGTTGTACGGTAGTGCAGGAGTTGTGCATCATCAGTAGAACGCCACATCTCGGTTTCGCAAGCTTTGCTTGATATTTTTGTTATTCACATTATGTAAGTTTGGACTCTTACTTGTACCATCACCCAGTTTCTCTTCATTTTAATCCCTTTCCTGCCCTAATGTAGCGAGATTTTTGTTAAGTACCATCATTCATTCGCCCGTATTGCAGGTCGCTGTACATGTTTCCTTGTGGAATCCAGCCGCCAAAAGTATCGTTCACGTCGTTCCAGAAGTAAAGATCACCATGCTGAAACGCCGTCGAGAAGTCTGAGAAGACTGGCAGTGGTTGGTAGTTTCTGAAGGTTTGTCCGAAATCATTATTGGGCAGAGGAGCTCCGTTCGTACGCCACCCGGGGAGCGATCCGTTCTCGTCGAAGCTAGCCAGTTCGCCGGCCATCTCTCCTTTGGATTTCGAAGGGGTATTCGACAAGCCTTGAGCCGACGATATTTGCGCTGGGCCTAACCGGGGATTGTTTTCAGATGTTTCAGTAGTGGGCATCTGGGATTCTTCAAGGCCAGCTGGTGTTTGGGGAGAAAGCCGGCTTCGATCCTGTCCTTTGCGGCGCCGTTGATGTTCAGTGTGCCACGACTTGATCTTACGATCCAACACGAATACCCAGTGCGCAGGAACTCTGCATTTCTGTTGTCCAACCGCTTCCGTAGTCCGTTGGATAACCGTGTCCATATAATAGTCGACTCTTAGGCTGTGGGAGTCTAACAGTGTGCCTAGTCCTTCCGAGTCCGCTCCAATGGCATAGTCTGCCCTTAACAGAACCACTAGCGCGCATATACATCGAACATAGAGGACGTTGGGACATCTTCTGAGGTGGTCTAGCGGGAGTTCCAGGAAAGTATCGAGGAGAGAATGCGCACAACCGATGCACTTGATAGTTGCATTAATCTGGAGAGCGGTATGCGATAGGAGTGTTTCGGGTTGAATAGAATCATCATCAAGAGACGGCAGAGTGAGTTGCCTGTTCCTAAAATCAGGCGCGGAGTGCTTCCCGCCATCCATCCCAAACTCCCACATTGACATCGTGTTTTGATGGAATTCGATGGTCATGGACACTAGGTAAATTTCAGTCAAACGGATCGAAAACTGAAGCAGCATACTGAATCGGCGAAACTGGAAAGTTCATGCGGTGCATTCAAACCGTATGCGGAAAGTCAAATTTCAGGGAAATGGTTCAAAAGAAGGAGTACTCCAGCAGCACAGAATCCGTCGGGATCACAGTGTGACAAAAAAAACCGGCTTACAGTTCATGACTTCTCGAGGCGTGGATCTCTTCCAATCCTCCATCCGTCTCTCAAATGCCCTCAAAATTACCTGCATACGTAGCTCTGATAGACTAAAACTGGTACTCGCATCGTCAAATCCGAAAGCTGTCATTGCCTCGTCCGCAATTCGTTGGAGTTTGAGCCAGGAGACGACTCTTCTGTCTGTCAAGATAGGTGACTTGTTGAGGAGCGATAAGCTTTCTTCCATCCAACTATTGTACAGTAAAATGTTTGGGCGCCTCATCCTCAATGCAAAGCTAATCACAGTCAGCTTAAGGCTGGCTTTGTAATAGAGAAAGGGAAGTTTTACTGACCCGGCAGTTATCAAATAGCAGGCCAGAATAGTTCGACAATTCTCCAATAGTTCCTCATTAGTTGAGACACGCTGCAGAGATCTTATGTCTCGTTTGGGTAATTGCTCATGAGTTACGGGCTTCGATGCCAAGCCGAGCTCTAGGGCCATACTAGCCGCCATATTTCCATACTGATAGAATTGCATCTGCCCTGGAGTATCTGGCGGCGTATAGTATACCACTGTGACCAGCAGAGCCTGGATATGCTCTAAAGACTTCATGCCCTTTATGAACAGTTTTCGAGCGAATAAGTAAACAACCTCCTCATACAAACGGTTCGATAACTCCGAGCCCTTGCAGTGAGAAGCCGCTGCCATGATTGCGTGGAAGAGGACGGGCTTTTGGACCCGTAGTTCTGCTGCTGACCATCCAGCGGAGATGCTCACCCCCGGACAGTCTTGCACGAGCTCATTTCGGTACACTTCAAGAAGCTCTGATGCTAGATCCATTGAGATGATTCCTCGGTCTACGATGTCACCACCAGGGGTGTCCAGGGGGTCTGTTCGAGTTTCGGACGCTGGGGGTATTGCTTGTTGCCACTTATCGGACGCAGCTGCGGTGGTACTTGCACTTTGCTGGGGTTGATCCCATTTTGGCGATTCTTCCTCTTTTGAGTCATCCTGGTCATCGGTTTCATCATCAATAGACATTCGCTCATCCGGTATACTGGGCGATATTTGGTTTGTCTTCAGAGCTGCCCGCATTTGCCTGACTTCTCTTTCTAATTCCGCTACACGGACGTCTGTCCTCTTTCGCTGTCGCCGTTTTTGGGGAGGAGCGAAAACGCATGCCCGGTTCGCTTTTGCGCATCTCAAACACTGTGTTGACCCCGAAGCGGGATTGACCAGACACCGGACCTTCGATAGCCTACATGATTCACAGGCCCGATTCAGTTGCTGCTCCCTGGTCTTCTGAACAGAAATATCACGATTGCTGGTTGGGCTTGGTAACATCACTTAGATTGTCTCTTGGAAGCGACATGAAATTCGTAATCGCCTTAAGGGATGTAACGCCTACTTGCGTGGGGATGTTGTTCTTTGCGACACAGTAGCGTTGCGGATTCAAATTTTTCGAATATTGATGCTGTTGTGGGTTGCGAAAAAGGCGAATAGAATATACCAATGCGGCAATACAGCAATCTCAGAGTTCGGAGTTTAAGGTCGAGCACTAACGAGTTTCCTGCATTCTTCGGCGGGTTCAAAGTTGGATCTCAGTCTTTTGGCGGGTCGCAAATGCAGACTGAAAGCGGCGATGACGTTATCTTCAGAAGTTTAGGCGCTTCGGCAGTTGATCCAGAGGATGCTGTGTTGAAAATTCCGCAGGCTCCTAAGAGAACGAAGAGCTCCAAGACGGTTGACGCGGTTCCGGTACGAGAGGAAGTTGGAGGTTTCGTGAAATGAGCACGATCAGTTGGGCGTAGAGGCGTACGAAGGCGTGCCTGGTGAGCCCAGAATCTGAGCTGCAGGGTTCCATACCTTACGGGTGGGTCCGGCTAGTCTAACCTCCCGAAGTCGGCGCCATCTTCCTCTTCTATCCATCACTCTCACACGTTCATTCTCCAGCAGTACAAAGGTGGGCATCAAAGACTTCTGGCCATGACTGTCGAGAGCGACGTCTGAGTATATGTGCAAACGCTGGGACATGCCAACGCAGGCTAATTAAGCTGATACCTTAAACACCATGTCTTACCAGCTCCTCCCTCCAGCCGTCTTTCCCATTCGTAAAGCGCCCTGCCCTGCATGGACAACCATCCAACACATATTAATATATTGCAACTGCATCATGCATGCCTTGCAATCCATTGGCAGTATTCATTGCTCACAGCTCAAAGCTCAGCCCTAGAGTTGATTAACGGGACAATTAATCAAAACGGTTATCGTGAAATGGACTAGGCACCTGCAACCTCATTCCGAGTTATCCAGAGTTACCCCCCTCAGAAGCTTTTCTACCAGAGACCATCTAGGTAACACTGACTTCGTAAGTGAGGAGTTGAAGTGACCAGGCTGCAGATATGCGCATTGTGCCATTATCCTAAACATGAAACTTGACCCGACCTATCACAAGATAGGAGGCCTAAGGACATATCCTTTTGCCTTCCACATTATAATTCGATATCCCTTGAGACGTGAAGTCTACTTATTGGACACTAGTCAAGGCTTCGAAGCTGCTCATGCAGCGAGTTACAGTAGTCGTTTCTGGAGCCATAGATTTGATAGCTCGACGATGAGTTCGCTTTGCTGGATGTCATTTCATTGCTACTCGAAAGCCTTTCTAGTCATAGCTCTTTGTAAAACATTTCTAGAGAATTCTTCGCTTCTAGGTCAAAGGCCGCCTCATCCGAAGACTAATGTGAGCATGATTCTGTGACTGTCGTTAGCAAGTTCACTGAGCGATCAGCAAACAACGCGCATTGCGAATCTTACCGGATCGACTCAGAGCTATAAAGATCCCAAACCCCATTGACAATGAAATTATTAACCTGTCAAGCCTCGTCTGACGTGTGGTCTTCATAGACTCTGCGTTATACTTGAAAGAGTTGTGACAAGTATGGTAGCAAATCAATGCAACACCGTTACATCATTCAATGAAATCAACCATGAATGAGAGTTTTAAATATAATCACCGCTTACGCGTGGTTGAGCTTAATCAAACTCTTTTTCAAGTATGGTAGCGAAGCAGAGTAGGAAAGCTTAGGGTCTATCCAGCAAGGCGCCTTTTACACCTTCCCCAACCTTCGCACCGTAATCACATTATGGACGTAATTTTACCGCCATAACCTTTGCCATCTCACTTTTCATCACCTTCCAAACCTTCTGCGTCAAGCATGGCCCAGATTTCTTATGTCCCTATGGAGTAGCTTCCCAACTATGCTCCTCCGCACCTAAGGCATTTCCACCTCCATAACTTGACTCAACAGAATCCTTCTTGATGTCAAACTCCACAGACCTAAGCTACTAGCCTTAAACACGTGATGCACGTGGCGCTGACGCGTGCGCCCTGTCGGCGACAAGCTAAGTCTTAAAGCCCGTGCGCGTGTGCTATGCCAGACTGTTACTCATACCGACAATCGGAGCACTGCCGTATTCCTCGTAGTTGGCATTTTAGATTCTTTAGTCGATGACTCCTCCCAGTTGTTTAAAGGTTTTGTGATCTCGAAGTTTGGATTTGGGTTTGAGAGATGAGTGAGGCCTATTCATTGTTCGAATTGAAGAGCAGGCAGCCCTGAAGACATCTGGGTGGGATGGTGAGATGGTTTTATATCACAGTAGGTGCAAGTTGTTGAAGCTGCAAGCGGAAGACAAACATGATAGTAAATGGAAGGTACGTTCAACTTTCTGAGTAGACGTCAAACTTGTCGGACCGAAATGGAGAGGAAGAGATCGAAGCTATTACTTGGGAACGCGACTTGACAAGAAATTGAAGGGGTGGGTCTTAGTATTATTCACGCCATTCCGAAAGACGAGTTGACTTTTGACCCTGACCGAACGAATAGTAACATAAATGACATAAGACCTGCATATGCACACGATCCTCCCTAGAACTACTTCCATTCGTTGGTATAGTACAACAATTACGTCCTCTAAAACGAGCAGGAACACGAGAATGAAAATAATATATCCATTCTTTACGCAATCCAGAACCATATCTTCTCAAAGATATTCCTTGGGTGCTGTTCGGGCCACACCTCCGCATCCAACGCCGCTTTTCCTGTCCAAATATCGGCCTCAGCTGCCTTGACGAAGCCAGGGCGCTTGAGGATCTTCCAGAATGCGTAAAGCACAAAGAAGATGGGAACACCGATGTAGGCTGTCAGGAAGTCGGTCACGCTCCATCTGCCCTTTGTGAAGACAGCGAAACCGTTGAAAAGGAGTATGCTGGGGACGCTATTAGCATTCGGCTCCTTAAAATGAACTCGACTCCACTTAGACTTACAGGGAGAAGTAAATGATGGCAAACCAGGCGGTGTAAGGCTGGAATCTTGACTTGAATACAAGGGTATTGCGATCAACACCCTGAGCTATGAGAGCGGAGCGGAAACGAAGATAGGCGATGCAGATGGAGACCCAGGTGAAGAGCTGAGCAATAGTAGTGAGATTCTGGAACCACAGGAAGACGCTGTTGGCACCCGTGGATGTTGCCATGTAAGTAAGAAGAGAGATCGAGGCCGTGATAGCGACGCAGTAGTACGGAACACCGCTCTTCGAACACTTGAGAAGGAATTTAGGAGCTTGCTTGTTCTGAGCAACACCGAAAAGATAGCGGGAACCGGTGTAGAGGAAAGCGTTGGCGGATGAAGAGGCAGATGTCAGAATGACCGCATTGATGATGGATGGAAGCGCTTTGATGCCAGCAAGGTTGATGGCGATGACCCAGGGAGAGGATGCCGCACCAGCACCACCGCTCAGCAAGTTTTTATTGTCATAGGGAACAAGCACACCGATAGCGAGCGAACCCAACACGTAAAAGAACAAAATACGCCAAAAGATACGGCGAACGGCCTTGGGAATGTTCTTGCGAGGATTGGCAGCCTCACCAGCAGCGACGGCGACCATTTCAACACCACCGTAAGAGAAAGCTGCGTTGACGAGGGTAGACCACAGCCCGAGAAAACGTCCGGTATCACCGGTACCAATGTATGTTTTCATGGCACCTGGATGTTTCCAGTAGCGGAATCCAAGACGGCCTTGTTTGTTCGCACCACCCAGATCCAAGATGAAAGCAAGGATCAAAAGACCCACGATAGTTAGGATCTTGATACTTGCGAAAATGAACTCGGCTTCTCCGTAGATGGAGACGGCGAAGATGTTCAAGCAAAGGACCAAGACGATGATGATAGTGATCCAGGCGGCAATGTTGATCTCGTCATTCCAAAATCCCACGACGATGGCCGCAGCGGAGATTTCGGCACAAAGCGTGATGGCACTCTGATACCAGTTGTTCCACCCGACAGCAAAGCCCAGAGCCGGGTCGACATAACGAGCGCAGTACTGAGGAATAGCACCAGGAAGAGGCAGCCAAGTAGCCATTTCGCCGAGACATTGCATCATGGCGAAAACAGCAACACCGGTGAGCGAATACCCTATGAGGACAGAGAGAGGACCAGCTTTGGCGAAAGCAGTACCAATACCAAGGAACAAACCTGTTCCGATGGTACCGCCGAGGGCAATGAACTGGATGTGTCGAGATTTCAGACTTGGAGCATGTTAGTTCCATAGCCCGTTTAGAAACGCCTGGGGATCATTGAACACATACCCTCGTTCGACATATCCGTACTCTTCTGCGGTAGCGATATCACCGTACATGTCAGCAGCCTCGCCGGCTGCGGCGCCTCTGGTCTGAACGACATGCTTGATGTTATGGTCACCGTATTGCGGCGAGTCGGCACCAGCGCCGAGGTGATATTGTGACTTGTCCTCCTCCATGTTGTGGAGCTCCGCTTCTTAGAATTTAGACAGTTTTCCTGATGGTCAAGGACTGGCTCTGTTGGGGAATGGGAAAAGAGCTGGATGCTCTGTGGTCTTGATAGATGACGGGCGGGGTTGGCACCGCAATTAAATTGAGGGAGACGAAATACCTTCGCACGCTGACGGGAAGCAAAGGGCGTACAGGGGGATGTCTTTATATTACTCTGGATCGGCAGCTGGTTGAGCGGCGCAGTGCAACCCTAGAAGACCCTCCCTGCACGACTTCTAGCTCGAAGGCTTCGAGGGTTGGATTTGGGAATCGGGAGCGCCGCGAAGCTCGTTAGCCTTGGGGGTCTGGGCTGATTCGGGAGGGTGCACCATCAGCCACTCAGAGCTACGCCTGGACAGATTGGCCAAGAATCGTCAGAAAGAGTGATAAGGAAACCGCAGTATTGCGCAGGGTAGACGCGGCGAAGAAGCATAGCCATTGGCGAGAGGATCCCAGCGATATGGCAAGGCAATTCATCCTGCACGAAAAGGGCTTAGTGAGGCGTGGGGTCTTTCTCCGCAAATGCTGGCCTGCAACACATTTCACGTCGGAAGACTGTAAGACGGGCGCTCGGTCAGGACGTCGTGGCGAAGCTTTGGAGGCCCTGCGACGGCCCTCGGCTGGTCCATTGCGCATTTCTTTCAGAGCACGTAGGGAGTGCTGAGGACGAGACAAGATCAAAACTGCGAGATGGTGATGAAGTCTTGGAGGCTCAAGCGTCTCAACGGCGCATGACCCGCCCGTCCATCAGGCCAATTACAGCATGGAGCAGCAGGAATGGATTGCCCTTTGTCGTTGGTGGCATGCGAGGCGCCCTCATGAGGCAATTTTCGAGAACGACAAGAGCTTCTAGCGCCTTCAGCCGTCGATGCATCACAGCATCTCGGTCAGTCACCCCACTAGTTGTGCCGAGCAGACGCCATCAACATCTTAGACTCGCCGACTCCAGCCTTGCGACTGTTCACCCTCTCACGACTCTCACGACGCTCACGCCAGGAGCGCAGGAAAAGCGAGCAATGGATCCTGGGCACTTCAGCATTAGTAGCGGCCTTCCTGTCCACAGTGCCACGGTCCACATCAAGATGGCGGCGCCAACCATGCGGTCTGACAGGTCACTCGCGTCCCCATGCTCACCTTCCTCTTGGGGAGCCTAGCAAAAAGCGATTCGAAGGTCGGTGTTTACCCTTTGCGGAACGAGTCCGTCACATGAGGTTTGGCTCCAAGCCTGGCTGGATTCTTCTGTGGAAAGCCAAATGCACGCTGCATTCTGCCTGCGCCGTCTAAGGTATCTAGTCAGTTTGAGCCTCACTGCAAAATGCGGGGCGGTGCAGATCTGCCCGGTCTGCCTACCGAGCACGAAGGCAGACCCATCATTCATAGCCTGAGATAGGCGAGAAGCGATAACGTCTTGCGCCATGGCGACCCATCATGACAACACACAATCTGGGACCGGTGAGGAGCACGGGCATCAACTCGACCTTACTCCTTGTCGGACTCTGCTCTTATCGCAGTATCTCAAGCAGAATACTCCATCAAACTGCCAGGGTCGACGACTACCGAAGACCTCGCTCATCGCATCGGCATCACGAAACCGTAGTTCCTACGATGAGGTAAAATATTCTGCACAGATCCGCAACTTGAGGTTGACTATTATCATCGCTCCAATCGCATATCAAAGCTTCGAACTAAATCCGAGTCCGCGAAGTTGGAGCAGGTGATCTGCGTCGTGATCCAAAGGGTCAAGCCAACCACTGCAACCAGCCACCACCAATCCCTTCGACCTCGTCGTGCATGGAAAATGCAAATTTCAGATTGATTGCATCGCAACGTGTTTGGTTGCTCGCGTACCCCTGCATGCTCGTCTGAGGTGTTTCCGCTTCGCTCACGCCCTCAGACCTCCTCTCCCGACGCAAAGCGCGTGCTTTTCTACTGGCTATGCGGCCAAGATTGCTTTTACTGCAACAGGCAGCCCATAGGTGCGCACACGTTTTCAATTTCGGTCTAGAAGCCAAATTAGAAAATTCTATCGTGTACCTTGCACTGAAGCTTCTCTTGGAGCCGTGGCACGACAGCCGTCAAACGACCCGGTCTTTCTTGGGTGTCATCCACTTTTTGGTTCCACTCCCACCCACACTCAGGCTCCAAAATCCCGCTGAAAATTTCGAATTGAAGTTTAGGCCTCGTAAAGCTTACCCATAGGAAATATAAGATGAATCCTGTGCACGATAAGGATGTAATAAACTCAGCCAATCGTTAAGCACATGCAGGATGTAAACGTTGGATTCTCTTCTAGAATAAAGATCCCAGACGTCTAGGTGGTGGTGTATACAGCACTACGCAATAGTACTGTCAAGAAGGACCACTCCCGTAAACGGATGCTTGCATTATCATCATCACATACGCAGTCGAGATCATCATCATTAGAGCAAGATTGAGCTCAATAGGATCATCCCATCCTCAAAATCCCTCCCAAATCAGACGCTTAAACCTCCTTATACGCTCCTGCATTTGATTTACCTATCAACCATCAAGCTCTCACAAGCTCAATCGGCTCATCATAAAACATGAAACTAAATGTAACACACACCAGACGCATACTTTCAGTTCAACTCTCAAATTCCCCAAAAAGTAACCGCGTCGGTCCGCTAGCGGCTCTGGCAGAGATCTGGAAAACCACCCGCAAGTCTGAGAGTATACAGAGCCGCAATTGCCAAATCCACGTGGTGGCTTGAAGAAGATCTATATGTCAACGTCTCTGGATCAAGCAGAGTAGAAGATGCTCGAAGACTTTCAATTCAAGCGCAGCACGAGCTTGAAGTTTCCAAGAAAAGAGTCATATTAACGTCGAATCAAATGATAGGCAATGCGCTCTCGCTATCAGATGCGACCCCATTGCACCTCTTTCGTCATCAAATCCCTCCCACTCCACACGCCAATGCTGTTAAGACAAACACTTACAAGCATCGAGCGTGGAGGAATTAAAAACAGAATAAACCAGTTTCTCGTAGACGGGCCGTTGCCAGGTTTCCTTGACTTCAGATCTTCAACACCGCCAGCATCACTTCGAGCTCATTACAGCCACACTCAATCCAGCCCACAATGCTCCCAGCAATTTTCGTGATGGATTCAGTCTCCGCCTATCGAAAGAAAGCCTGTTGAACTAGCAATGTCGAGCAGCTCTGACACCTCCGCGCGTCCCCTTGCTCACCTTCGCCGAAGAGCGCTCGTCCTCAATCTGTGAACTTTTAATGGCAGTGTCAGGCACTCGTTGCGCTACAAAATCGAGGGTGCGATGGCGTACGTGTTTGGTTATGCCGAAAGGGCGAGGACAAGATTTCGAAGCTAACACTACTGTGGATCTTCACGAAGAGATAGACACTCGAAGTCGACGTTATTTTCCACTACCTACCTCCTTAGCCTCTCGTTATGATTTGAAATCAGGCTTATAAAGGTCGAGAACGAGAGATAGTAGGAAAGAGGTGAGGAATTCATTCAGCCTGTGTACAGTGAGACAACATTTCCCCCGGAGGAAGTAAGAGGGTTGGGCACGATGCCATTCACAGCCGTATGCGAATTTCTCTTCACGTAAATAGAACAGCAACAATAAGGCAAAGTTTCTAGAAAACATATCAAATTAAAACAATCTACCTATCTGGGTTTTCTGTAATTTATCTGTCAAACGTGCAACATAAACATAAAGCAAAACACACAAACAATAAAGATTGGACTCTGCTCAGACTAAACGCAAACCCTCTGGCTGTAGGTTTCCCAATGCCAATTTGCCAAATAATCAGATGAAGTGAATGCCATACTCGTCACACGAGCAGCTGCCCCATCGAGACGAAGCAGTGACAGCCCGGAAAACCGCTTTGACTGCCAAGAATGGACACTCGCCGGTGAGGCAACCCCTCGTCCTAGACACCCGAGTTCAGTAACTGCCTAGCAAGGGGCTGACAATCGTGCGAGATGGTCTTGCAGTCGTGGGGGATGAATTGACTAAAGGTGTGTGTGAGGTGTTAGGTAGGTATTTTCAGATATCGGCCTTCCCTACGCTGTCGAGGTTTCCGTCCCACGGGTACCAAAAATCTCTCCTGGGACCGTTCGCTGACCCCCTGTGGGCGCATATATCCTTGGTCTGGATGATAGTAAGGCTCCTAACGTCAAAGACTGTTCCTAGTTCTCATGTAAAGAAGGAATTTCCGCGACACAAATCAGTCATAGCTAGCCACGCCACCGATCTGACTAGCAAAGGCAGTGGACACGGAACGAGTGTCATCGTCATCGAAACCACCAGTAAGGCCACTACGCAGCCCACGGGCCCCGCTATAGCCGCCGGAAAGGTTATCGTTACGTCGGGTAGACTCCACGAAGCGGTTCAGACGGTCGGATTGGCTGAGCGAAGTGGGTTTGCTATAGTCGTTGAGGCCTAGGCCTGCGAGGCTGATGCCACCAGGCCCGTCAGTCTTGGTATCCGTGATGTCGCTCGCTGCAACAGATTCACCTGCAACGCTACCGGCGACGCCATTACCCTTTGTCTTCTGTCCAGGGGCACCACGGCCGGGGAGGGTGGGCCACGAATCTTGGAAGTTGGAGAACATGGGGGGATAGTTGGAGGAAACGCCGACACCGCCGATAGCAGACGAGTGGACTGAAGACACATCGTCAGGAATGTATCCAACAATTGATCCGTTATCGTTGTATTCTTGACGAGATGGTTTGCCATTCACGCCATGACGTCCAGATGTCATGTTGTTGGCGTGTTGGAAGGCCATCTGGTAGCGCTGGGGACCACGGTAGGTCTGCTTTGGGCGGCTGAATTGTAGAAGAGACACTTGCAGATTCGACAGTGGTCCTTCGACCAGGCAGTTGCGCTCCTTGAAATGGACTAAGAGATAATGCCACAAAGGATGCTTAGACAACACCTTGGGGTTGCCAAGGATAACTAGACCATACTTGGCTCGGGTCAGGGCGACATTGAGACGGCGAGGGTCGCTCAAGAAACCGATGCCTTGATGGTCATTGGAACGAACACATGAGAGGATAATGAAGTCCTTCTCACGTCCTTGGAAAGCATCGACGGAAGCCACCTCAACTTCCTTGTAATTCTCTTTCTTGAAGCTACCAGTGGTCTGCATTGAACTGACAACGTAGCTGCGCTGGCCTTCGTATGGCGTAATGATACCGATATCTTGAGGTTGAACACCAGCCTTGAAGAAACGTGTAACAATCTTCTCGACATTAGTAGCTTCAGTACGATTCAAATAAGACGTGCCAGAGGCTGAGATTTCTTCATTTCCGAGATTTGACCAGAACATCATTGGGTTGTCAGCCACCGGCCAGGGAAAGTCGACATCGCGGCGGACACGCTCTTGCATCGACACACCATTCTGGAGTGAGCCCTCGTAGAACATGTTGGACGGAAATTCGGATAAGCAAGGATGCATGCGGTACTGCACCTGGAGTCGAATAGGGGCACAGCCTAGAATGACCAGACGTTCAAACAAGGACTGGTTCAAGCCAGCAGTTGCTGCCTTCTTGTTCATGATGACAGGACCCAACTGTTGATGATCTCCAACAAGAACGACCTGTTTGCACCCTAACACCAACGGGATCATGCACTCTGGTTCGGCAGATTGAGTAGACTCATCGATCAGGACAGTCCTGAATTTTAGCTTGGCAAGGCGAGGGTCTCCAGCTCCAACGCAAGTGCAGCAGATAACGTCTGCGTTGTTCAAGATCTCACGCTCCGCGGCTCGGGTGAGTTGTTTGAATTTCTTCTCATCCTGACTGGAAAGTTCGCCAAGTTCGTTCTTCAGTTGATTTAGCTTGTTCAATTCAACATTGGTATCGTTCATGCGGACTTGTTCATGAAGAGAGAGGAAGCCAACGGGGGATTCAACATCTTCTCGTGACTTCGCCGTAACACGAACCGTCTTCAATCCCGTGAGGTGGACACGTTCGCACAGCTGATCGACTGCAACGTTCGACGGAGCACACACCAAGACTTGACCACCACTAAGCTTGGCGAGGTGGTAAATGATAGTGGCGGATGTGACGGTCTTGCCAGTACCTGGTGGTCCTTGGATTAAGCTTAAAGGTTTTTGTAGCACACTCTTCACGGCGTTGATCTGACTGCTGTTCAATTCCGGAAGACCAGGAACGCTGAATTTTCGGGGCATCTGGGTTTTCATAGGCGCTGAAGCTACTTCATGTCCCAACAAGCGATGGAAAATGTAACCCGAAACGCTCATCTCGTCGATGGCAAATGTTTTCATAGCGTGCTGCATGCGATCAAAGGATGTGGCCTTCCAGACGTAATCTGCGCTGAAGTTATGAGTGCACTCAGTCGGCACTGATTTGTGGTCGCCTTTTGTTCGCAACTCGATGGTGACTTCGTCGGATTGGTTGTTCGGAATTTTCATGACATAGCCTACGCCTTCCCAGTGCGGGCGAAGCTCTCCAGTATATCTCAGACGCATTTCGTCACCCACGGCAAGCTTCACATCGCCCAGCTCAAGCTTCGGGAGAATAAAACTAGCGAGGTGTTTGTTATTCAAACCCAAGTCCCAGCGTACAACAAGCTGATCTTGCGACTGGGACTCTTTCAGCTTGCGATCGTAGTCGGCTTCGATTTTGACCAGGGGTCCAAAAACGTTCTGATATTGGAAGGCATCGTCGTAACGGAGAAGGACCTTCGCGAGTACCTCCTCCTGGCCAGCTCCTTTTTCCAAGTCCTTGATGGTAGCATTCGCGTCATCTTTCCACAACTCCTCCAATTTGGCTATCATCTGTGGGCTGAGATGCCGTGCACGTAACTGCTCCTGATCGGACGGTGCAGGTACGAGCCAAGACAGGAAAGAGCGATCTTCGATCAATGGTTGCCAGCGTGAAGTGTCCCAGTTCATATCCTTCTGCGAAGGCATCGCGGCGCAAGGCTGGCGACATAGCAAGACAACCACGGTATCAGATTTGGCAGGGATGAATCCGAGGAGGAAGACGTTCTTTGTACCGCAGTTGTAGCATTCGAGAACCGTATCACCCAACGAAGAATAGGGATGTAGCTGGACCTCTTTATGGCGAGCTCGGACAAGATGGTTGATGATATGGGAGGAAGAGGTATTGCCACGGGCACTGCAAAACCATTTGTCGCAACTAAGGCATTTGACTACACTGCTGGCGTTATGGATACCACAGTACCTATATGAAGCAACCATGTCAGTCGCGGTTTTCTGCGGAATCTCCGACACAGACATAGCTCAACTCGCAAAGAATACGTACGCGCAAGCATGTGGGGGAAGCTCAACTTCCTCATCCTTCATTCCAGCCTTGCCATTCACGCCGTCAACAGCCATGCTAGCCATGCTCTCCATGTCATCATCATCGTAGACGTCCGTCTCCTCATCATCTTCAACTCGTCGCCGGCGTGATCCAGTGAGTGTGCTGCGAGTAAGGTCGCCGTCCAGGATGCTCTCGTCATCGCCAGCGCCGGCGTTGATAGTGGCTGCGGAGTCCGAAACCAGGTGGTTGCCCATGTGTGTGAATGCGCCCTCCATGATGGGCTAGAGAGGCTGCAGGGCAGGCTCTAAGGAGTCGTGGATGGTTGTTGAAGAGTCGATGGGAAATTTCCGGAAGGACAGTCTCCGCGGCGGTGGGAACAGGTGGTGGCCGAGCTTGAACCGTGGCACGGTAATGGATGCGGGGGGCAAACAGTCATATGGCGTTGTTCAAACCATCATCTCCAGGGCCGTGCGAAGCCAAGGGATTGACTGTAAGTACGAGTTGTCAATACTGTTAAGGTACGAACAAGTTGAGGTCCTGGCTGGGTCGGCTGCATCGCTGAATCGAAATGTCGGCAATCGGAGTGTGTCTTGGCACTCCGAATTTTCTCACTTGAGCTTCGTCCCTGCCCCTCGTTCTCCTTCACTTCCACCAGCCGACCTACAGCACTCGTAATCTCATGTCTGAGGGACATCCCGTGAAGTCTGAATATGCTCACTGCGTTTGTACGGACCGAGCTATATGGCTGACATCCCTCGGGAGAAACTATGTTTTGAACACTCCTGCAACTTCACCACCAGCAATGCAATCTTTCCATTGACATTGCTTTCAACGGCTAGGACATTTCTGGCGTGCCTACTAAAACATCCAACTAGAGTTTACTTCAGTCGCCTTGTCCTACCAACTCCGGGGCCTCCTACCATTCCGCTTCATGTTCAGCATCTTCTCCGAAACCTAATCAAAAGGCCCCGAGAGATACAGAGCGGTACCCGATAGGAGTACGAGAGCCTCATGAAGGTAGCGTCAGTCGAAGATGTTGGCTCGAGAGAAGCTCTATAGCCTCATTTTGGAGGTCATTCTGAAGGGAATCCAACGTAAACCAACCTCTACCGGGGTGGCCAGCTGGCAAATCATTCTCGATGCTCTAACGTTTCTTCGCACGACAAGACGACCTGTGGTTGGATTGGAAAATACATGGGGAATTCCTGCCTCATCTCTATGTCGCCGCCGACTTCTCAAAATAGTCATTGAGAGGCCTAAAGTTGGTATGGGGACTCGATGGATATGTTAATTAAGGGATCGATGTTAGTCTTCGTTGCTGACATTGTGGGTAGACTACCCAGGTAGTTCATTGGATGCCCCACGTGACGCGACATCCGGTCTTCGGGCTCGTCCTCGGATATCAAATCGTGAAGAACCCCCACGCCCAGAGTACACATGGATACATCCAACTACATTCATAGACATCCAACCTCCATGTCTGCCTGTTTCCGGCCCCCAGGAAACCTGCACACCAGACAGGGTTTACGTAAATTCAGCTCCATGCCCGATACGACGTCAATTACGGCGGGGAAGCAGTCCGCCCTTCCCGGACCCAGTACGCGGTACAGATGCAGCTGAAGCGAAGCTTCGAGAAAAGTGAGGCGTGTCGCGCAGCAAATGCGGGCCCGGCCGGTTGATCCGCCATGTCTCCATGTTATCTGAGTGCGGGGTGCATGAAATGGCGTTGCTGGAGAAATACCGCAAGGAAAAGGCCAAGAAAGGCCCGCCACGAACTGCAGTTCTCCGGCCAACAGCAACGTGGGAATTTCGACTTCCTCACGTTGCCGAGGGACTAGACCTAGCCGTCTCATGCAGCTTGATTATACTACTCATGCACTTCTCAGCTTGAATGGCTTGAGCAGCGGGGCCGTTGTGCATGTCTTGTATCCCCATTCGGCCTGCACATCCAATGGTGGCCTTGAGATGACTCGATCATGTATGCAGTAAGCCGCCCTCGCAGATTCACAACATAAATTCGCAATATATGAGAGAATAGGTCCTTGCTGACCCGGAAATCAGTTATCATGCAGTGAGACTCCCCCGCTACGTCTGCTCGCTTATGCAGAGCTCAACTTCTCCGATGATCTATCATTGATTTCCTTATCGAGTAAGGAATGCGTCACAATCGGGCCTACTTATTTCTCAACGGCCTTCAGAAATAGCTCTCAACATGTTTTCCACTAGCAACCAATCGCAGCCGTCTTCGCGAGCTCTCCGAACGCTTCCTAGTACCCGAGAGGGACAACTAAGAATGTGCTTAAACACCTGCACAGCTTCGTCCTTCTAAACTAACTTCAGACTACAGCAAGCTAACTATGCAAGTAATCCTCGCAAAACCGGTATGAGTGAACATCTGACCTTGGAAATAACTTTGGAAAGGCCTCGTTCACCAGCTTGGCTAACGTTATCACACAACACTACTGCGGGCATAATTCGCTATAGAGCAATAGCTATACTGCTACTTATGGCTGAGCTTATACCCTATATTCCTTTTATTTCTCTTGCGTCAACCGCGCTTGAGCTACTAGGCTTACGTATGCATCATACCTGCATATTCATTTCCTGAAAGAGGGACTCGATTTCATTATGGGTCGAGCTCCATAACATGACAAATACTCCGCACTCGCGATCAGATAGATGTATCACAACATCACGATAATCAAGTCTGTTCAGCATTCATGTACCTCGCTGCAAATGGAACTCGTACTTCAAAATCGCGCGCTCCGTAACACTTGATATGGACATACCATATTGCACAAGATGATGCAAGTGACCAGAACACACAGTGCTGTTCTCGGACAATCTTTGAGTTGAGATGAACGCATGCCACCAACCTCGTACACATATGTCACTGTGTACCTTTTGATGGGTATCCTTCGAAATAATCCCAATTGAGTGACCAATTCAAGATATAATGCCCAGACTGCATGCCCACCTTTTAGAGACCCAAAGTCTTACCTCCTAGTTTGGTGCGCATAAATTCCGAGTACATACTTGTCTGAGCTACCTGCATGGAAACTTTTCGTTTGACACGAGCGACAGCATGTCCTTGGTACAACTACGGGTCACCATGCATCAGAAAAACCCTTACGCCAAGCCTACATGAACCCATTGTCGCAGCATGCATCGTGCAGGAACATGGGATATATGTTACGTTTGTTGGCTGGGGCTTGCATCATGAATCGCGATTCCCAGTCAAAAGTCACGCCACGAGAGATTGCGGGAATAAACAAGCGTTGAGCATCACCTACAATGGGTATAGACTAATTCGGCGCCTCACTATCTGCAAGTTACGGGATAAACAAGGGTAAGCGCACATCACCACTTTTGATTCATAGCAATGAAAGGGGACAAGACTTGGGTGGGTCCTCATCATCCAAGCCTCAAAAGGCCGGAATGACAAAACGAGGTATATTGCATTCAATGCCTTGTAACTATCTGTTGCCATTGCCCGGCATGATAACCCGGTCCCACCAAGAGATAATACATTCATGGCCAGGGAGATTTGAATTGAGTATCTCAACCTGTAAAACTAGAAAAAGATGCGCTGGCCTCCCACGTGGCAGATAAGCAAAATTGAGAAAAAGAGGTATTGTAAAATGCAAATCTCGGAGCCGCCCCTTCGTTCCACTCCCGCCTAGTTCCACTTAAGATGCGCAGCATACAGGATAGAAAGTGTAGTAGGGTGAAAAGAGATTGCCAACAAGAGATCGCCGATCCGAAGAATTGAACCCTCATCAAGAGGTAAGGACAGTGACAAGGGAAAAGTGGAAAGCTAAAAGACAATGAGTGCATCGCCGCGAGGCTTTTCTGGGAACAGAAATGTCTATGTTGGATATCCTTGATGGGTCTGATGCAGTTGGACCCAATTCCATAATATTCCCTCCTTAGCGCCCGTAAACAAATCAGGAAAAATACCAAAATACTATGTAAACAGGTGTCGATGACGGGGTATTATATTCATAACGATTGAGGGCCAAACAGGGAAGAGTGACAAAGACTTGGTAGTGTTATACAGATAGCCGTCCCAGTAATAGTAGTGATTCGTTTGTCGACGTGATTGCGCGTCGTTTCGGAATTCACGCCCTGTTAAAATGCCCTATTGTCATGATGACATGATGATTTGAAAGTACCTCGAGAACACCGAAACCTGTTGGAACAAAGGAGAAGTATGATACAAGAATTCCCGACTTCTTGACGTCAATGCTGCAAAACTGGGCATTGGCATCAGAGGAAGGGGCGTTCACATCCACAAGTAGGTTTAACGCTCAATAGTGCTGGTGCGGCTGAAGTCCGTTTCTTTGGACTCGCTGTTGGAGCGGTCTTCTTTTTTCTTCTTACGCTCACTTGGTGTGCGGCTAAATACTTTGCTGAAAAACTCGCGCCTGCTACTCCTAGGCTGTGGCTCATTGAGAGGACTCGTCGGCTCAACAGTGGATTTGCGAGGAAAGGAGCGATCTCCAGGTGGCAGATCGTCAACGTTGACATGATCTTCTTTCTTGATTCGGCAGAAAAGCGTCGAGAAGAGATATTCCTCGCCATTGATATCAACGAGGGGAAGGTGGCGATACCCCTGTTGCAGGCTGCTAAGCTTTGCTGTGAAGGTAGCAAGTGGGGTGCTATTGACACTTTGTCCATCAATTGAGTTCCAGACAGTCCAACGTACGAACACTAGACTTGGATATCGAGTTTCGAGGGTCATGGTAATTGTTTCGCGGAAGTCCGGGTCGTAGCCATTGCCCTGCACTATATGTGTTCGTTTCCGGAGTGGCTGTCCAATACCAGAAAGTCCATTGCGAGCGGAAGCATCTTGGCCGCCCTCGCCAGTTGCGATCCGCCCCTTATCGTCAGCACTGTACATCTCGAATTCGACGTAAGGATTGACGTTTGCTTCAAGGCTGAGACCTCTGGGGCGAGGAAGCTGTTGAGCCGAAATGATGTCAACAGAAAACTTCACGCGCTTCTTCTGCTTCTTCTTGGGGCCGATGACAGGGGAAGGGAACGCGTGACGGAGCTCCTCAGGCTTGAGAACGTAACCTAGGCGATCATTCCCAGCCGCGAACATGGCCTCATTGATTTGTTGGCCCAGATCGTGAGTCTGCCAATTCAGCGCGGCCATTTGGACACCACGGCGCCAAAATTTCATCGGGTCGAAGTTTGAGGAATTGATGCGATGACCGGAAGGATACACACGCATTAAACAGCGCATGTTGTGTTCCTCAAGCATCTGCTTGCTTTCACTATTCGGCTTGCAAAGCCTATCAAAAGTGCGTTCAGCGAAGGAGAACACATGATTGTAGGTCGCTGAGTCCGAGGTTTTGAAATCGATAAACTTAACGCCTCGGGTGTAGACGCCTAAGTCTCCAAGGATCTTAACAATCTTGCTGGTTTTGGTCTTTCTTTTTCTTTTCTCCTCCGCTTGACTTTCTTCAGCGGAGCTGTTCAGAGTCGGAGTAGGGATTGTAGCATTTGTAGACGTGGTTGATGCTCTTGGCGAAGCCCAAAATGCTGCGTTGCGTTCTGAAGGGCTCAAGGACTGGGGACTCGAGAGTAGAGGTGAATTTGGAACGAGTGATTCATTTGTTTGCACAGGCCGTGACCATGGTGAGCTAAAGCTACGTTGTCGGCGTGTTGTGGGTAAATCAGTCGAAAGTGGCTTCTCGTCCAACTCTTCAGCAGGGGCTTTGACCTTGATCAGAATCTTGTACTTCAATTCCTCTGGAGAAGGAAGAACGGCAGAGTCATAATTAATAGGCTCGAGTAGGAGTTGGTCACCGAATTCCTCCTTCATGATGTTGGTCATGATAGCTTGCTGCTCATTATTGCAATGAACCTCAAGCGACACGATCAGTGGATACGGCGATGAGTAGAAAGCGTACTTCGCGATGACCTTGATGGTGTCCAAAAAGGGAATGCTTCTGGTAAGGGTTCGTCCATGCATCACGATAGGCTTGCCATCGCTGCCGTCCCAACAGTCGACCTCGATACATCGGCATCCCTTCTGCAGTGCGCTGATGTAAGCCTCGGTGCTGGACTGACCTGCTACTTGACGGCCGAGCAGATACGTGTTGTGAGAGCTGGAAATGAAGTATTCATTCAAAGGCCGATTGAAGTTTGCGTCGTTCGTGGCTGGAGCAAATATCGAATTGGCGGGAGATGCAAGGAATGACTGAAAGGCGACGAAGCTCATTGTAAGAGGTAGTGGAATTTCACCACCTTGAGGAGGTGTCGCTTTCGGTTTTGATGCACGTGCATATTTTTCGAATACGGAAGTCCAGATGTCCAAGTCAGCCTGCACGTCTACTCCTTGCACATCCTTCAAGAAGGCAAAGAACGTTTCTTTGTCGAGTTCCGAATTACACGATGCCTTTAACAACCTGTGGATCTCTTTGATATCCCGTCGCTCCTTGAGTCTGCGGACAAATTGCAAGAACTGCGTCTGATTCAGAGTCCCGGAGTGATTGGTGTCAGCCTTGTCGAAATGGCCACGGAGGGAGTTTTCCGTGCAGTTGATATGCAGACTTCGGCAAAGTTTGATAACACCTGGCAGGTCCATGCTTTCTTCCACCTCCGAGTGGTCGTTGCCATCGAATTTTTTGTCCATCTCTCGACGCCAGACAAGCCTCGCGCTCTTCTCGGCAAATCCAACAAGTCCTGCCATCATATTGATGCGGCTCCTAGAAACTTCTTCCAGTGTGTGAACCCAAAGATCAAACGTAAATTGATCGGGCGCGAGAAGGTGCATTGTTTTGAAAGGTCGGCCTTTCGACCGATGTGGATCAGAGTAGATGATGGAGAAAAACCGATGCTCCTCATCTTCAGCGACTTTATATTCTACTCGGTAGTTTCTGGCGTCTGCTCCAGCGCGTATTTCCCGTACATCATCGATATAGAACTGCTTCGAAGAACGCGAGGGGTCCCAATAAACTTTTGCTGCATCATAGTCCAGCCGAAACTTTATCGGTTTCTTCTTCTTCTTCGTGAGTTTTTGAAGCACTGTTCCCTTTTCTAGCATCGATATCCTTATGGGTGCAATAGCGCCCACTTCTAGTCCAGAGCTCACGCTTGGTCCGCTGGAGGTAATTCCGAGGGCGTTGTTCGAGTCATACATAGGTTCTCCGAGATCGTCGACCGCCTCTTCGTCATGAGATCCTAACTCGAGATCCGAAACTTCTATACCAGAATCTGCCACGCCTCTGCTATCGCTTCGACGTCTCATGATGACCGGTCCGCAACTGGTATCTCGGTGGGCTTGGGAACCGTTGCGGAGAAATTTCTTGGGTATGCCTTGCGCGCCACGCGACACCCGGCGGATCAAGCCTCCTCTGCCGATCGCTTCGGCCATAGCAGAAGGTGAGGATGTGGGAGGAGTCGAGGAGGGATAATTTACGAAGGACTCGGGTAGGTTCATGGGAGGAGGTATGCCCAGTGAAGCGTGTGACGCTGGAAGCAGGCCTTCCGGCGTTGACTGTAACGAACCATCTGTCCCCATATGAGATGGTGTTGACACAGGACTATTCCGTGAAGACGCGTTACTGACAGCGGACGCCGGTGTCACAGTGAGTGGTATAGAGGTGATGAGAGAAGGCTGTTTCGACAGCGATCGTACAAACGAGGGTTGTGGTGACGGTCCCCTGGATAGTCTTGGGCGTGCCTCGCCATTGAGAACTGGAGAATTGTGGAGTGAAGCTGTCAAGGATGACATGGTGAAAGAATTTGTGGGCGACGGGCCTTATTTGATTTTAGGCAGGGACGTCATGGTGCTTTGCGAGCAAACAGAGGGAAATTGACAACAGAGGAGGCAGCCGGGGAGTGTCAAACGGTCGGATTATAGAGGCCTGGACGGTGCCGTCAGCGCGGGAGACGTTGGTGGTCTATTGCGGCATCGTGGAATGTCTGGACGACAGGCCTCAGCAATCTGGCGCGCCTCAAGCGCGAAACGGCAATGCACAAAGTGAAGGTGCAGGCGGTCAGCTGAATGTATGTTATGCACGATGGGATTGATTATTGCTTGCGTCCGACAAGGCAAGGCTGCGCAGAATGTGCAAGGGTCGGATGCAGAACGCAGAGACCGCTGCTTTGGGCAAAGTTGGGTCCTGCAAGGCAGCTCGTATGCGCGTGGGGGCACAACGCCAATATACAGTCCGGCTGAAGGGAGTGGTGATGCAGTAGTGGTGAAGGAGAATTGGAGCAGTGGAAAGTGGTGGGGAGAAGAGCAAAGAGCACAGCGCAGCAGGAAAAAGTGTACGGACCGTTCCTTTAGAGAGCGCGAGGTACCAGCCGTGGAACAGTTTTAGCCCTTCGAGCCAACGGCTGCAGAGTCGCTGTGATTGGGCAGTCTAGCGGGAAGCCCGCGCAATGAAGAATGAAGGGTGGCCGCCCGCTCTCAGGCTCCCCGAGATGAGGCGGTGCTTTTCGAGTCACTGCGAAGTACTGACGCTGTCCACTCACGCTCTTCACGCATCTTTCCAGCTGTGGCCCCGGGAAAGGGTCGGAGAGTCCGCCAGAGAGTGCCCACTTCCTCCAGCATATCCTGCCTCGGTCTCCCCCCGAGAGCCATGATTGGAGCAGCCGTGTACCGAATAATCGCACTCCAAGGACTTCCAACGGGCCCGGTAAGGTGGCACTGTGGAAAGGGGGGCGCCAATTGGTTTCCCCCTAGAGCAAGGCCTTTTTAACGATCCCTTTTCGCTGGAAGAGCGGTACCTAGCTATGGTGGACGAGGGCCATGCCTAGTGAAACGTCGTGGCCCGCTACGTCATCAGCACATCTTCAATTTAGTCTGGCCCACCGACAATTTCGTCTGGGAATTTTTCTCCCTATTTTCCCTTCCCCGGCGACTATCCAACTCCGCTACTGGCACTACTGGCCGGCGCTGATTAAGCTCGCTGAATCGCGTATAACGCTCACTGCAGCAGACATGTGCGCAGCCGACCAGAGCCCCATCCAGGACTGCCATAATCGGTGCATGGAGGCGCAGGTCCAGCAGTCGCACAGCAGGCAACAGGCCACTGCTGCATCATGCGAAGGGTCTGCCTTACTGATGAGACAGAAGTGACAGGTCACATTTGAAGACTTCTCCTGTTCATCACTATTGGCTGGCACTGCGCCGTTGCGAGACCGACTCATCCGGCGGGGAGAGCATCTCCACACGAGGCCTGAATCCACGGCTGGGCGCCAGGAATCAGGATCACCGTATTACGGCCCATGCCTCAGCCTTGCTTGCTCACTATCAATGATACCAAGTTGCCAATTCTTGGTCTCGATAATAATAGCCCATAATCATAAGTCCTCCCGCTATGTGCTGGCATCTTGGTGTATTGCTGGGCCGCCTGAATCCTGATAGCCAGCGCCTTTTGCGAATAATTACGAGTACGAGGAGATGCTACCTCGGGACGTAGACCCGTCCTCTCCATTATTCAGGCTTGTTTGTCCCGATTCATCCTGTTTGCCCGTAGCCGTTTACGATTCAATACACACACACTATTAGCTGTTTGTGAGTCACTCGGCCATTATATCGCTACATACATAAGAGGGCAGACGTGGTCGAGATGCCATCAGATTTGTTATTTGTAGCCGCAGCAACAGTGTAATGGAGAAATGTAAGCTTGCGACAACTTCATCAAAAAGAAGGCGTTGGAAGAGGCAGATAGTGACGGGCGGCCGGCATGAGGCGTCGCAAGCAACCCCAGAGATACGATAGAGCATTTCGATGGGGGATGTTGTTCTGCGAAGTTGTTAGTAAGAACTTTGGGTACGCGTGGCGCATGTGCTTCACTCCAAGCTTAGCGACACCCTTCGTCATCAGTCTCGTTTGAAACGGAGTCCAAGGGGATGGTTTAGCTTTAGAGATCTCCATGGGTAGCCCCAGACCGTTGCCATCCCACGTTGATCTCCACCCACTCGAATTTGCCGCTCGCATCCGGATGCTGTGCGCTTGGCCCAGTCCTGCACCAATTTTTTCTGGCGCGACTCCTATCTCGCAACAACCGGCACAACGTCAAACTTAGGCTGGAGACGGGGGGGGCGAGGGGGGCAAAGGGGAGCGGGTGCGAGCAGCCCGATCCTGCATTGCCCGGGACGTACAAAATCTGCTTGAAGGTACCATTGCCATATTTGTGTTCAATACTTCCTCGGCGCATACATGAACATGCAGATAATGCATGGAACATCGCGTGCCTCGTGCCTCGTGCCCTCAGCTAGGCCTCACATCGCGCAGAAGAGAAGGAAAACAATGCTTCCAGAAGGGAGCAATGTCAAAGCAGCACGGCAGGCTGCCCCCTTGACCAGAAACACGAATCAAACCCCCCGTTCCCCACAATCTCGCACGACAGGGCCCGCTGCCCAGCTGTCAGAGCCCACCCGCCTCTCCTGCAACATCGTCAGCTGACTCCAAGCGGTGTGATATCGGTTGCTCGCTTTCCCCTTCCTGTCCTGGCCGCCCAATCACTTCCACTTGCCTCTTCATTTTCCATCACACATAAAACCTTTTCGTTATGCGTCTTCCGGCACTGCTGCTGAGATACAGCACATATGCGCTTCGTATCGGGTCAGCTGAATGCCATGCGCTTCGGAGGATTTCACATCAGTGTTTCATGCAGACTCCCCCAATCTCCCTGGTCGTTGACTGTACGTGCTGTCAGTGTGTCACCTTCTGGCCCCGATATAGCACTCGCACGTATCTGCTCGTGCTCCGATACTGCGTGAACGCCTGCATGACTTGCAGCTGTTATCACCGAGGAATCACAGGCAGACGGAAGGAATGATGGCTTGCACTCGTCATCTCACGCAATTCGTCGCGGCTAAAATTACCAGCTCTACACTTCCAACGTAGTCAGAATATGGAGAGCCTCACGACCTGCTGCAAGGAGCGAAAGCCCCAAGCTCTATGCCCACAGATGCGCGATACTCGTAGCCCTCAAATGCACGGAAAGCCCAGATAAGGCAACTGATAGAACCAAAGGAGGTTTTGATGCATGAGCTCAGCTGAGATGATTGAAGTCCGCCTTGCAGCTGGGTAAATCAAGTGTGCCAACACTTACCACTACTGCATTACACTCGATTAATGAATAAAGGGCGAGACGAGGCATCCCTTTCAGAGTTTGTGGCATATGAATGAAGCAATAGATCAGTCATGTACGTAAGCTCTAAGGATTGTGCAACATTGGTTGAGAGATAGTAAACGTTTTCTTCGCAGGGACTAAGCCAATATCGTCGCTGTCCGTAGATGCATGAAGTTTTGCCTTCCGACTTCAGCCTCCCCGCCTGCTTTTACTTTTCTCTCGAGAAACTCGGGCCGAATTGCGACTTTGTAGACTGCATCCCGTACCGGCATTCTAGACCTTTGCCTATCGTTTCTAAAACCAGTCGAAGAAATCACGAAAAGGACGGCATTAAGGGGGTTGCGCGTATGTTGCTTCTGAACCTGAAGTTTCGAACAACAATACGTGTACGGGTTTGCGTACCAACTTGGCCTGATAATGACAACTGGCTTCAATCCCTTTACCGTGTCTGAATCGTCTAATGTAGACTCCTAGCACCGGAGTCGATAGTGGCAGGCAAGCTTACTTGTTACACATTACGACTTTGACGATGAGATGTTAACTTGTACATACTTCGTTACGAGCAAGGTTCTGTCGATCATTTAAAAGCAACTTACTACGTACATTCACCCACACCGGGAGACGGTGAAACGAACGAAAGACACATTGCTGTCGAGAGACTCGTCACCAAACTTCGTTCGCCTGGATGTCAGCACTCCAACCCTGCGATCGTGCTTGAATTGTGATCATCGTTGAGCTCGTCGCGTTCTGATTGATCACTGGAAAAAATATGCAGGTGCCGGCGAGCCGATCGACTGAGAAAGGTTGCTGTGCATGGAACCCGATGCGAGTGGTGCGTGTGAAGCATCTTCTTCAGTTTGGCCACACACATTCTGTATGTTATCGCTTACGCATGAAGCTTTCCGATGAACTAACCTCGCGGGTGTAGGCAGGATTGAGGCATCAGAGGGACGATGCCAAAGCCCGGTTGGAAATTCCCTCCGCATCTATCATCGAGTTATTGTCTCCGCTATCAGAATAGGTATCTGCATGCACGATATCATACGCGGAGGAACTTCCGCCTTCGAAAACGAACTTCTTCCACAGTTTCTCAGTCTCGTCAGCATTGTGCACCTTTGCCTTCTTCGATCCATTAGCTGGGCTGAGCAAGTCTTGCGAACTATTCCATGAGCTTCTCTTGCTTTCGACGGCGTTCATAGAACTCATGGACCCCAAACGGGACGCTGCATCAGTACTGGTTAGATTACCAACAGTCGCACGAGGTGACTCAAATGTTGGTTTCTTTGAACTGGTGTACTCGAGATGATCGTCAGTGGTTCTCTTCGATTGATGTGACAAGCTGCGCTTTGACGAATTTGTCGTTGCTGAGCGCGTTGAGCTGCTGTCGGGAATAGCGAGGAAGGCTTTCCATGGCGTGTCATCGACGATCCGAGAACCCTGAGGGCCTCGTTCGCGAATCTTCGAGCTCGCCAAGTCGCTCAATTCAATTTTACCACTTCCAGAATCTACCACACCTGCATGAGGATACGATTTCAACTCATTGATGTTGCCTCGCAAGGTATGCTGCAGGCTTCCTGCTAAGAAATGTGAGAGATTAGGCTCCGCGTCTGCTACACCGCTGAGCTCCCGGGATAGATTCCGATAAGTGTCATGCAGTGTGGGCTGATTGTTGGTATGACTTCCTGAAGAATCGGCAAACTCGTCAGCACACTGTTCATGCAGGTGCTCTTTCGTCGCTGTGTATGCCTCTTGGGGGAGGTCGAAGAGCATAGGTTCGGATGACGCTTCCTGCGACCGGACCGCATCCTGCAGAGGTTCATTTACTATCGCTTGTCGTACTAACGGTCGACTTTGAGTCTTCCTTCTTTTCCCAACTTTGTCCTTGTCTCTTCTTGATCGGAAATGCATATGTAGTGGACGGGATGGTGCAAGTCCTACCCATTCCCCTCGTGCTAGTAGCCTTCTTTTATTAATTTCCAGCGATTGGCCCTCTGACGACACATCCGAAGCGCGCCGCTTGTGGTCAGTAAGCTGCGTAGGTTTAGCCATATCGATGGTGGCTACACTACGGCGGGGTTTATTGCGTGTAGTATACTGAAGAGGAACGATCGATCCGGCTCGTGGACTTCGAGTAGCATGGCAGAGCGCCCCTAACTCCTTTGCGCCGGCATTGTTCAGGTCGATATTTGAGGCTACTCGCTCCTGTTCCTCATAGGATCGGCCAGTTGCAGAAGCTGAAGTCACATTGTTATCGAACGGCCCTCGATCCTTCATTGAGGGACCAACATGTCGAACTGATCCTGTGCCGAAACGCATTATCTGGCCGCACCTGCTGGGGCCTTCTTCCACAATGTAATTCGGTCTGAAGGATTCGTCGAGGGGTGTGACGCCGTTTTGCAATTGAGTTCGGATTTTGGCAAAATGCTGTTTCTGACGGGTGGTGAGCCCAGCCCCAGCGTTTCTGGAGTGACGCTGCAACTTTCCTCCCGTCCAATTCATTATGAACACCTCCTACGTGCTTGCGCCAGTAGTACCCGTTGCGGTAGTTGAGGACTTGGGTTGACTGGGGTTGCCATGATGTAGTGAGTTGACGATGCCGTTGAGGTCGGCTTACGTGCCTTCCGTACCTAGGTAAAGACCGACACAAGTGGACAACACCCCTTCCGATTTTGAATGTAGCAGCTGCTAATCCAAGCTAGAAGCAGAGAGCACCTACCGAGCTCGGTGTCGCAAAACCTGTTGGTGCCCTTGCGCAGACAGAGGAGAACCAGTCGTATGCAACACTCAACTGTCCTGGGGTTTGAAATGTACCTGGGCAAGCAAAGACGTCAAAAGCCTCCAGCTTACGCTGCGTCAAAACCGACCATAGCCAGTAAACTATCATAACATGATCGAGCATGCGCGCCTTCAGACAGTTACATATCCTACCGCCAATTGCCGATGGTTGATTCAGAGGCTCTTCTATCATCACTTGAGCATTGCATGAAAACTCGGCTGCCAAAACATCCGTACCAATCGATACGTTTCTCGCAATACGCCTTTCGAATGTTTCTGTGTCCAGCTACTTTGGCTCTCAGAGGTTAGATTCTTCCACAGTAGTATGTTTATGAAAGCGCCTTGGTTAGCAGAAAGGCTGTGGTTCCTGTCAAAGACGGTCTCTGGCGCGAACCTCTTGGTCGTCCAAAAAGTCTGTATTTAGGATGTACAAGGCCGATAGATAGGTAAGGTAAAAGTAAAGATATCTGACTGGGCATCACCATTGACTTCCTTAGATAGGTACCAAATCTTCCGTTCTTGTTATTGGGAGGTTAAGCAGGTAGTTCTAGTGCGGTGCCAGGGTTAAGGGCTCCTAAGTTTGCCGTGTCGTTTCCATCCAGTCGATTGCTGCCGAGCAACTATAGACCTGTCAGGCTTCGAGAGCCTGGGAGTTGATTAGCGGCTTCCAACACAGTGAGAGGTTTGTAGGCACCTCACACTAAACATCATATCATATCTAATTACAGCAGCACCTGCGTGAAAGCACATCTTCGCGAAGTCCTCTTCCTACATGCCCCACTGACTTCTACGACACCCTTCAAGACCAATTCATCGAACCAATTCCGGAATCAACCTCCTTGCACATCCGCGAAAGTACACCTGAGCTTGTTATGCCATCTCAACCTCGTAGGTTGCGGGTGGACAGAACCAGTTCTGGCAGGGTTGAATAGCAGTTTATAGGACCTAAGGTTTATGCCACCTCTAAGGCATATTCGGTATATTCGGCGTCTATATTACGAGAAACTGACGAAGATAAACACTGTAAGAGTAAGGTAATAGAGAACGAAGATTTATCGTTGTTAATGCCAAAGCTTGCAAAAGCACGTTGGGAGAGTTGTAGAGTTTTCCAGGAAGGAACGATAAGCCTTTTTTTGCAAAGGGGCTTAACTAGCTGCTTAGTAAGGATCTTCTCCTCTTCTTGATCTTTCTAGATTATTCAGCCCTTGCGGGCTTTCACCCTCCTAAGCTAACCTTTACTTTGACAGGCTTTCTTCCCTTCTGGGATTTTTGCCCTTCTGGATTATAGCACAACGACCGAGTGGACTCCGGAGACGGAGCAGGAGCTCACACGTTTACATGGTGTCGGGCATAAGTAGGCCAGAGTGCCGAACTAAAACGAACTCCAATTTCGCTAATATGGTTTTGATGTTGCATTGAAAGCATTCCTAACGTTTCCAAGAAGTTGGACGATACCGTCGGCGGCAGCCAAGATATTGATACGGCTTGGATAAAATCTTCCAGTAGCCCGGTGATGATTGGCCAGTGTTGAATACATTCCTTTAAAGGGACCTCTGCCTCCCGTTCATGGAGTCACGGTCTGTAAATATCCAGGTTCCCTACGTACTCCACCAGTCATGTACATCTAGGTAAGTACACGCCTACGACTCTCGCCTAAGTCATAGAGACAAGACCCACAGCTTGTTTGCGGTCTGATTATTCGAACGAAGAGTCTGATTATAAATCGAAGCATCACAAACCCTAAGCGTGCCTCTACAGATTCTCGCGGTCCGCGAATGTTCCCAAAAATCACGCTCAATCAATCTGCCTTCCCATCCCCCAAGCGAGGTCATCCGTAAAGGGACTGCATAACGACCTCATCGTAAGCCCATCGTGGTGAGATACATCGTCCCCTGGAACAGATTTATGGTTAGAATTCCTACTATCGACGCAGCACGTACATATCACATGCTGATTTGTTTCGTCTTTGGCTGGCATCCGGGGTACGAGCGCCCAAGTATTGACAGCAGTCGCCAGCGTCAAGGGGCTGGCTCAGCTTGATAATGTATGGTGATGTCAGATGTGGGTACCTTTATGCACTCGGTGGGTTTTGGTAGTATGCAGCATACATGGCGTCTTATTTAGCAGGATAAGAGACGCGATGAAGGCGCGATAAGAGAATGAGCGAAAGGAAGGCAGAGGAAGGTAGTCATCCAGCGAGACCAAAGTGTTGGAAAGGGCTGAAAATGTTTTGCGCGATCGTCACTTGGCATGATGGGGCATGAAGTTGCCCTAGTAGTCCTAGTAGTAAAATGTCCGATGGGTGCGTTTGAGGTTGAGCCGCACACATCTTCGGCAGACCGTGAAGGTTTCCCAGCAGAGGATGGGTAATCCGATCGCGCCGGCGAAAAAAAAGCTTGGCAACGGGACCCAGCGGGACCAGTGCC
Source organism: Hysterium pulicare CBS 123377 (assembly GCA_000467715.1). Taxonomy (NCBI): domain Eukaryota; kingdom Fungi; phylum Ascomycota; class Dothideomycetes; order Hysteriales; family Hysteriaceae; genus Hysterium; species Hysterium pulicare. Next base: position 49,030 of record AJFK01000081.1, read on the forward strand.
GGGTCTTTCTCGCGGGCTCCGCTGCAATGGCATTTGATACGCTCATCGGAGCTCAAGACCGAGATCAAATTCGCTCAGCGCTGGGTCAACGCGAATAGCCAACACCAGCCACTACGATGCAGGGAACGCTTACTCCTAGCAAATATCTCGCCCGCGGCCGTCGACCACATGCCGCAACGAAGGCCTCGCGCTGGTTGGGACGACGGTCCGGCTATGGATAATGGAGTGCATACCCTCCAGTATTGTCGCAGATGATGGCAAACACTCTCAAATCCCATGTGCATGGGCTCCGATATGCTTTCCAGTCTTTCGGCCTGTTTGGCCCGGCGTCCTGACCCGATGCTATCGTCCTGTCGTCCAACATCCAACCAGATGCCAAAGGATAGATCTGGCGCAAAACTGTTTAGCCCACTGATCGTCATAGTCAGGGATAGTCAATGAAGTTGTGGTCCTTTTTGACTTCTGCAGCTGAATGATGCAATGCGTACCCACCACAACACCGTTGATAAGCCATTTGCACGCTATCCTGTTCACCGTTTCAGGGACCCACGACGAAGTCGACCTCGCTGCATGTGCTAGACGCCCCGCCAACATGCTGACAGTTTCGGTGGGCCGCAGGAAGGTGCCTGCAACCATACGAATCCCCTCTGTTCATAAATATTCTCCACGTTTCCCTCAGTCCGAGAATCTTCCCTCTGTAGTGTTCCAAATTTCCAAATCTCTCCACAATTCCCCTTTTTTCCTCCGCTTCCGTCGTTCAGCATACGCTTGAACTCAGAAGTTCGAGTTAAATAGGACCTCCCCCCGTCTCAACGACCTTATAGCCTCTCGATATCGACCGACCTCGCAGTACCTTCACCACAACCCCATTACCACAACTAACCCACAGCCTCTACTGATATGTCCGCTCCATCCTTGGCCGTTCCCACCCGTGGACGCTTCGTGCGCCGCATTAGCTCTGATGGCGCTACTCGGGAGTCTCTATCAATGGGTCCTACTGTCGTCGTGCCTCCCAAGCACTTGATGGCACCATCGAGTGCCAACGAGGTTGCAGCGGCTATTGAGAATGCGAGACATGAACTCGCCTCTCCTGGCACACCTGGATCTCCCATCACGCCCCCTGAATCTACCGTTACTGACAAATACGCCTATGCTTTCGATATCGATGGCGTTCTCATTCGCGGTGGTAAACCAATCCCGGAAGCTATCGAAGCAATGAAGGTTCTCAATGGCGAAAACGATTATGGCATCAAAGTGTAAGGCGAACATATATCAACTTTAAAATCAGGATATGCTAAACCATTTGCAGACCGTACATTTTCGTCACAAATGGAGGCGGTAAAACCGAGCAGGAGAGATGTCTCCAACTTAGTCAGCAATTGGAAATCGAGGTTTCGCCAGGACAGTTCATCTGTGGTCACACCCCTATGAGAGAGATGGCTGAAAAATTCAAAACGGTTCTCGTAGTTGGTGGTGAGGGAGAAAAATGCCGACAAGTCGCTGAGGGTTACGGCTTCAAGGATGTCGTCACACCAGGCGATATCATCAAAGATAACCAAGACACCACACCCTTCCGGAAACTCACGAAGGAGGAGTACGAGAATTCTCGTGCCCGTAACTTTGGCGAAATTGAGATCGAGGCTATTTTCGTCTTCGCTGATAGCCGAGACTGGGCCTCAGACCAACAAATCATTCTAGATCTTCTCATGTCGAAGAATGGCCGCCTAGGAACACGATCGGAAACGTTCGAAGAGGGCCCCCCAATTTTCTTCTCGCATTCCGATGTAGTTTGGAGTACTTCACACGATCTTACCCGCATCGGCATGGGTGCCCTCCGTGTTTCCCTCGAAGCCATGTTCAAGGCTGTCACTGGGAAAGACTTAAAGACAACCGCGTTCGGAAAGCCGCAGATTGGAACATTCCAGTTCGCAACACGACTCTTGCAGCAGGTATAATTCCCCACCTTCCCCCCGTGGACGAATAAACCGAACTAATATAATACTTAGTGGCGCAAGGATACGCACGGTATCGATTCACCTCCTGACACTATTTACTTCGTCGGGGACACTCCCGAGTCAGATATCGTAAGTCAAAGAAACCGCTCATATCGAAACCAATCTAACAACTCTTTAGCGAGGAACCAACGAGTTCGACGAGCATACAGATACATCAGCATCTTGGCAATCAATCCTGGTGAGGACAGGTGTTTACCAAGCAGGGACAAAACCACGTTTCCAGCCAAAAGCTACTGTCGACAATGTGCTCGAGGCTGTCAAGCATGGCATGGCGCGCGAGTACAAAAAGGCCTTGAAGGCCTCCCTCATTGATGTTGAAGTTGCAGGCAGCGCTATCGAGGAGTGAAGCTGGCATCTTGAAGGATTTTTATCTAGCATGGCACTTGGAGTTTCATTTTACAGCATTTTGATTATTTCATACCCATACGCGCGCTCATAAACAGGCGCCTTGCGCCGTAAACGGGAGGTCACAACAATGATCTGACATACCGAAGCATGGGACAAGGGTGCTAGCATAGCATCGTCAGCGAGACGTTTCATTTCATCTTTTTCAGGAGGAAAAATTCATCAGGTATCAGATTTCGATGCATGGCTTTCCCCATTCGGTATGTTATCGGTGGACATAATGGATTTCCATTTCACATGCTCATGAAAGCAAAACATTCTTATTCAATGACGTGATAAAGATGATCCCTCCGCGTGTTCCTGCAGATTTTCGATGGATTCTTTCCATAACTCAGTAGATGTCCAAGCCAGATTTCTTGTTCACTCTCCTTTGTCGGGTTCATTCCGACTCTCCATTCTGCACCCTCAGCCCCTGAAATCTCACTGTCATCTCACTGACAACGTTCACCTTTCAAAACACCCATCTAAGCCACGCCCAAACCTCACCTCGCGCCGGCCGATACATCGTAGATCGAAGGGCCGGACTAATTTCTTTCATAACTCGCTATCCCCACTTTTGTTCTGTTTCAAAACCCCGCTCAGCCCTGCCCAGCCGCATACCTGGACCCTAGTTCTTGGCGACTTTGATTCGCTGCGGCTCAACTTTCCACAAATACAAGTCATCAAAGATTGTTGCACTCCCTGCTTCAAACATCTCCACTTCGGAATCTGATGTTTGCAGACATCGTATGACTTTGAGTTCGTGAGTACCAGAAATTAGAATGGAAGGGTTGTGGTGGGTCTGAGAGCGAAGGACCAGACGAGATAGGGATCTGCATCCGTGAAGAAACGGGCCGACGAAGGTTGGGTAGGACCGATGCATCCTTGACGAGGATGAAAGGCAAATGGCATCAATCGTGAGTGCAACGGATCAGAGATCTCGATTTCTATGTATCGGCCAGTCTAGCAAGATTAAGAACTCATATCTCCCACCATATCCTGAGGCTCGGCTACGCTATTTCTACTACGAAGCAGCAGCCGATGAGAAGGATTTGTAGGTCATATACCTCTTCTGTAATATCGTAGCTTTGTTGCTAGAATTAAGATAGTTTACGAACCTGTCTTACGATGACTTGATATTGCTAATATGTCCCAGTAAAATGTGAACCTAAAATGTCTTCCAAAATGTCGCTCTTTCTTGCTATTTCTCTTGCTCTCCGATCTGTGGATCAAGGTCTAGAAGCAGATGCTCAGCTGCGTGACGTACCAGCCAGACTCCCGATAGGGGTTAAAAACTTTGATCCTCCTCCCACGCCTTTAGAAATGCCGTCTGCACTCGCTGGATAGCATCATTGTACTTGATAGTTTCCCACGCTTGCAAGAACCAGTATGGGGCTTGAGCATCCTCCTCAGTACACGATGCATCTCCGGCCAAGGCTATGAGCTCTGACTTAATCCCGCTACTTTCACCAGCCCTTCTAGGATAGGGTGCCCGGAAAACTGCGGGCTAACGCTCAGTGAAACTCGCAGTTCAGAAAGTTTTGGTGCTTGATGTTCTCGGCGAGCACCTCTTTCGAATACGATTAGTAGTCAATCAGATGGTCATATTTGCCATGCATATGTCGACCTGCCTCGGGTATTTGGGGCGGAGCGTTTTGTGAAGGTTAATGGCCTTTCCTTGATGGAATCAATATGAATCAACAACAGTAGCTGCTTTCCAAGCTCATCCAGGGGGAGTCGTGATAACGAGAAGAATCCTCAAGATCAACGTGCGATCTCAAACTCCGCAGCTCCAAGGTTCAGTCTCGTTGTTACACATGGACTTTGGAGCGATGTTTAAAAACTGGAAACTACCTCTCGCAGCGAGGATGAGATCGAATATGACCTGTATATGGAATCCAAAGTCGGGATTACATTGGCTTTGATCATTTGGCAGGAGGAGAGATTCTGTGCGGGATCACAAATGATAAATTACAAATCCCGAAAGCACTTGTGAGAAGGCGATAGAATGTTGGTATGACGCTTGGGACATTTTGCTTTTTCCGCAGAGATGAAGGCTGAGCGTTGCTAAGCTCCTAATAGCACTGTAAGTAGGTTTGAAGATGCAAGTGGGAATGAAAGAAAGCAGGTAAAGCCGGCTTACCCAATATCAGCAACACAGGTGCGCCCACTCGGAGACCGACCCTTTGCCAGCCAATTTAAGTATTTGGTCATACCAAAGCGTGTCGGCTTCGTCAAACTCCTCTTTGCATTCATCCATCCTGAACATAATATCTCCAGTTCGAGTCGTTCTCTCGTCGTCGGTGGCCTCTCGGAGAAAGCGTACCGGGATCTGCGGGGGTCCCTTTCAATTTACATCATTGTAGACCAGGCAGGGCTGCCCAGCACACGATCCCGCAGTCCAGTTGAGCCCGGACAGGCCACTGTTGATAATATATCGGCCGTCAGCTGCTGCGCGACGTTGTACACCCCTTTGCGGCATATTCGATCAGCTCCGTATCCTCCGAATAGCCCTCAACTACCTCGACAGGACTGCCGTTTATCACATCCCGACTGCTAGCTATCTTCACTGGTGGCTAGGCCCCGCTGACAATTCCATTATCGCACCCTTTAACCCCTCAACCATCACGAATGGCGCATCCATTATAGCATACACTCGTCAAACTCAAGCTCAAGGGTCATGGAGGACATTCATGGTGTAGATGTGTCCTGGCTCCACCATTCTCAGAGAGGTGAGCCATCTGGCATGGCGGCATTCATACTTGCGGACAGCCGGGTAATTGTCCAGGCCCGTCTAACATCGCAGAACAGATCACCATCACCGCCAAAATGCTCCATCCTCTCCAGGTCTGGCAAGGGATGCGCCGCCGCGAACCTCCGCACATGGTGGCCTTCCTTCAGCCCAAGTCCACGATTCATCTAAAACGAACGGAACAACTTCGTCACTACATAAAATCCCAACACCTCCTACCGTACCTGCACCTTCCGTCACGAAAACACCTACGAAGCGTCCCACGATCCTCAGCCGATCAGGCACTGAAAAGAACGGAGCCTTGACACCCACCGGTTCGAAACCAATTTCCAGAAGGAACTCTTGGTTAAACAGCATAAGCTCCAAGTTCTCTTCGTCACAAAGCCCTCCCTCAGATATTCAGAATGGACAAGGGCAACAAGCGAACACAAATGGGGTGAACGGAGGCAATGCCTCGTTGTCCCATGCTGCCACGAACGGCACACACCCAGCCTCTGGGGGTGGGAATGAAGCGCATGCGCCACCTCTCGAGCCGTATGTGCCTCAGCCGCCGAAAGCAAATTTCCTATCGAGTGCTCTTCGACGTTTATCATCCGGATCACAAGCCGCACCGTTTGGTAAAGTTGCTCCTGCAGGAGGCGTATGTCCCAGGAAGGTCATGAATGTTGATCCACACCGCGAGCGATGTTTGGTTCCCGAATTGGATCAGAATAAGCTCAGGCGTGTTGCCTTCTGTGTTGATGTGGAGATCGCAGGTGGGCCACGGTACAAGGATGAAGTGGACTGCGAAGAGAAGAAGAAGAAAAAGAAGGAAAGAAGGCTGAAGGAACGTGGAGAAGGGGAGGCACTCAAGCATCCCGAGGCTGTAGCCGAAGAGAAGGAAAAGGAAGGTGTTGTTGAAGTTAGCAACGAGGCTGTTGGAACCGAAGAAGCACCAAACCCTGAAGGCACCGTTCTCGAAGACGACGACAAGAAAGAACCGAGTAAGAAGAAGGAGAAAAAGAAAAGATCGGAAGCAGAGCGTAAAGAAAGGAAAGAAAAGAAGCGCAGGAGAGCCGAGGAGAACGGTTCTGTCCCTCTGGAATTGTCTCTGGACGATGATGCAAGTAGTCCGAATGGCACACCCGCTATGTCCGGCGCATCAACACCACGAGCGCAAGACCGCCCTACTACAGACCCCCTACGAATATATCGGCGGTGCTGTCAGCTGCGAGAGACACCCATTCTCAAACGTGTCAGCGATCAGCTGGCAACGCCAACGAGCTGCACAGTAGCCACCCCTGGAGTCGTAACATGTTTGGATCTTACTGGATCTAGACTACAGCTCGGGGATATCATCACACTAGGAGACTGGCTAGCTGTGGTGCCTCTTAAGAAATTACTTCTTGAGGATGCCGATCTGACAGATGAGAAAGTTCGGGTCATTCTTGCAGGATTACTGGCTGCCAAGATACCTGAGGGCCCAAAAAGACGTTCAGCTGGGCAACAAAAAGGGGTAAAAGATAACCAAGCCATTGAAGAACGGTCTGGGGTTGTTGAGAAGATCGTACTGAAGAACAATCCTAAGATCACCCGAGAAGGCTGGAAGCACATCAGTTTGTTTATCTACATGTGCAAGTCCCTTAAAGCTCTCGACGTATCCATGGTCTCCTTTCCCCAGACAGAAATGTCAGAAACTCTTTGCAAGGCTATTTCTGAACGTCTCGGTGGTTCACAACTCGAGGAGCTGATCATGGCTGAGTGTTCACTTACGTCGCAGCACGTACGGAAAATCATCGATGGGGTAACAATGTGTGGCATCCAAAGATTAAGTCTTGCGCAGAACGACATCGACAGTGAAGGCCTCGACCACATTATTCGATATATTCGGTCCGGCGTGTGTTTAGGCTTGGACCTTGGAGGCAACGATCTTCGGGAAGGCATCGGCCGTCTCTGCGGGAGCCTGGGCAGCACTCCGAATTCACCCTTATGGGCGCTCAGTGTAGCAGACTGCAATCTAGTTCCCGAGTCTCTGAAACAGCTTCTTCCTGCTCTGGCATCCTTACCGGGCTTTCGCTTTCTAGATTTGTCACACAACAAAACTCTTTTTTCTAACTCGCAGTCCACATCCCTCTTCCTCTTGCGAAAGTACATTCCTCAGATGAAAGAGCTCAAAAGACTGCATCTTCTCGATGTCTCACTGTCGGCTGCTGATGCTATAGGCCTTGCGGAAGTGCTTCCAGAATGTCCCCAACTCGCACACCTAAACATTCTTGAGAATTCGGAGATAACAGCGCTATCGACAGCGTCGGATGAAGCTAGTCAAGAGGAAGCCTGCGCTCTCTATGCTTCGTTGATGGCAGCGTGCAGAGTCTCACATACGCTCATTTGCATAGATGTGGATGTGCCTAGCCTCGAAAACAGTGAGGTTGTCAAAGCTCTAGCGAAACAAGTCGTAGCGTACTGCCTGAGAAATATGCAAGGTATGACAGAGGTGCCGGAGCTCAAGGGTGTTGAAAAGGAAGTCAATGTCCCAGAGGTGCTCATGCATCTTGTGGGTCATGTTGAGGGTGTCAGTGAGAATCATGACGAGGACGAGCCAGCACCCGATGATGACTATATTGTCGGTGGTACTGGGGTCGTTAAGGCTCTCAGCTATTGCCTTCTACAAAAGGCTTCCGACATGCGAAGGGTATCTCTTCCTGCGAGCGGTACTACAACACCACGCAGCCACGTCGAGGTTGATACCGAGTCTGCGAAAGCCAAGACGATGTCGAAGAATCTCCTGGGAAGTGCACGCAACATTCAATCTCGCCTTCAACCGGCAATAGTTCGAGAAGCTAGGGCAGGAAATGATATGGCATACCGTAAGTCTCTTAGCCAGTGCCTTGAAGTATTTGCACATGCTTTTACTTTTGTCACAAACTAACTCTTTCTAAGGCCGTCTTATTTTTCTGGATCAGACCCTGCAGGGCATGATTCAGCGCTTTGAGGATGAGTATCCCGACTGCCGAGTCGCGCAGGCTTCGGACGCTATGTCCATTCATTCTTCCGCTCCCAGCTCCACCTCGCCTCCGGCCTCGATCCCAACCTTCACTACTACGGGTTCCGAGAACACACAGCAGGAATCAGACGAAGACGAACCGAAGGCTTTCCGCTCCCGCCGCAATTCCGACGTCTCTCTCGCCTCACGAGTCCTTGCACTGGAGGAAGGCCGAATTCATCGCCTGGGTCAACGTGTCCGCACCGAAATCCTCAACGCCTCCTCCCGTCCTTCGTCGTCCTCTTCCAATGACGGCTACTCCGGTTCTGATCCCCACCACGGCCGCATTCTTGAAGATCACGAACTACCAGGCCATCTTGTGGCGTTACGCCACAAGCTCCTAACTCTGTCGGGCGAGGAATTGCGTGCCATGACGGAGAAAGACGGCTGGGAGGAGACCTTCAAGAGGATAAGTCAAAATGCGGACGAGTTGAAACGCTTAGAACAAGAGGCACCGGAGGATTTTAGGAAATTTAAAGAGGCCCAGATTGCTGCTTTGAAAAATGCACAGTCGGATCAGAAGGATATGGAAATGAGACCGAAAGTTCCCCTTAGTAACGAGGATGATTGCGCTATTGAGGATTGAAGGAAGGCAGGATTATGGTATCCTAGTTTTCAATTTTGGATTTGAGTTGCGTTTTTCGATGGCGATCCTGCGAGTATTTGTTCCTTGTTCGTGAAAATTCGGATCTGCCATACTGCATACCGGATGCTCCGCTCCGTGGCGGCTCATATCAGTTTTTTTTCATACTTTCAAATCTGGTCGAGTTTGTTCAGCGCTTCATTTCCTACAGGCTGCACACTGGTTTGACGGTGGGGAAAATTGGAGTAAAGAGTGCATACTTCACGGTCTCTACTGGGAGTGGTCTCATGATTTGGATTATACCACGTTTGCTTTCAGCGATTTTGCACCATTGTGTTCATATTGTTTTGTCTTTGGATTCGTCATGGCAAGAGGGAATGAGGGCAGATTTGGTTGTAGATATTATTATTTTAACGAGAATGTAGAAGAGCCATTTATACTGCTTTCAAGGAGAATGAATTCGATGTTCCTAGTTATCTCAGAGTGCTTGAGTAGGTCTTGATCATGTCAGCCGTATGGTCCATCCCTAAGCTGGCACAATCTATCCCCTTGTGCCATTTTATGTGCTCGGTTGACTTTTACTACGTGAAATATGCATTGAGAAGAATTGGAGTATATGCGTACAAGCATCTCTTGGTAGGTCAGGCCGAAGGAATGTGAGCAACTGACGTAGCTTACCAAAGTTCATTCTTGCTTTAGAAAAGCTAACGAAAAGGGGCAGAGAGAATCCGAACTCGGTAAAGGACTGTAATATCAAGCTCCCCTCTTCAATCCTCCCTCGAAAATAGATGTAAAGCACTTCTTGACTTGATCGGTCGGGAAAAGGTTCGGCTTGTAGGGCACGAAAGGTGAGCAGTACATCGTTAATTAGCACCTATCGTGAATCATGGCGTCGCCATCTGGTAGGATATCACTCGGCACACGCTCCTTGAATAAATGTCTCACTCCTGTGGAAACTCTCTAGAATATAAGTCACAATGGATACTCTGCCATCATGCCGTTGATTTCGTTCATCAGTAAAGTAGTTACAACAACTTCCATGACTAGAAGTTGCCGGTCATCCCCAGACGCCAGTACATTGCTTTTGGAAAGCCTGAAAGAAAGAAAGCAGGCCCTTTAGTTGCCCTTGAGTTCGGCGATCTTTGCCTTGACACGCTCGGTCTTCTCCTCCTTGGTCAGCTTCTTCTGTCTGTACTTGAGCGACTCCTTCTTCCATTCCTCCTTGGACTTCTTCTCGCCCTCATCCTCATCCTTCTTCCAAGGATCTTCACGAATTTGCTTGTGGGCCTCAGTGTACAACTCCTCCAAGCCATCAGCCTCAATGTCATCGTCGATGTAGCCCTGGAACTGTGACTTGTAACGCTCCTCATCGTCATCGGCAAGAGTCTCCATGTACTCAGCGACATGTCCACCGAAGATGTACTTGCGAAGGGTCTCAGCGTCGAGTTCCTTGGTTTCGATGTCGTAGCCAGGGAAGCGGTTCTCGGAGTGGGGAACGTAGAGACCACCGTCAGAAGCACCCTTCATGGCACCAAAGACACGGGCACCAGTGGAGGTACGAGCAAGACCGACGTCTAAGAAGACCTTGAATGGTCGGCGATCCTCGCCGTCCTCCTCGGCAGCCTCAGTCAATGTGTACTCGCCATCCGCCTCCTCCACACCGGTGAAGACCTCGTCCAACTCCAGCTTCTTGAGTGTGCGACGGGCGAGGAGAAGACCAGTAGCATATGCGGCAGCCCAGTTTGTAAGACCGTGGTTGATGCCATATCGCTTCAGTTCATGACCATATGCGGCGCAGAAGACCTTGTCACCGTCGACTTCGGAGGTAACAATCTGGGTAATGATGTCGCGGTTGGTGAAGCGGACGACGAGGCGGTATTTGGGAGCGTTGTACTTGTTTCTGGCCTGGGTGATCAAACGCTTGCGGGCATAGTAATCGGTCTTGCCCGATCGACGACGTTTGTATTTGACTTGGTAGCGCCTGAAAAGTGAGCTTAGCTTCCAAAGCAAAGACAGCAAGTCGGACTTACGAGTAGTACGCATCGTTCTTGACGAGCTTGGACTGTAGAACCCCAGAGTCAGCAATTGACGCTTCAAACCTTTCGAAGCAACTTGCAAAGACTCCACTTCATGCTTGCGAGTGGTACCCCGTCAACCCGAAGATTTTCGAGGGATCGAAACGACGCAAAATGGTCATGGCAGGATATGGTGATTACTTACGAAAGGCATGTTGATGGTTCTGACCTTTCAAAGAGTGTCGTTGATGGTGTGCTCTGAAGAAAAGAGGTTTTGGGCGGAGCTGGCAATATGTGTGCGTCGCGGCTCGCTTAAAGTTCGATATCAAGCTCATGGTGTGGAATTCGAGGTGGGGGACCATAGACTTGCAACAATGCGTTACAACTCTCACAACTACATATATCACTACCGGTATTACAATAATCAGAGTTCTATGCGCAGTGTAGGCACACCATTCGAAGCTTCTCTCATAAAATAACGAGTTCGCTATACGGTGCACACGAGTGGTGCCCGATGAGAAGTGTAAGTGGTCAGACTGCACGGACCCACGCCCGTTTCGCACGCTGAGGAACGTCAACCCCCTCCATCGAGCGGCCAGGCACGGAGTATACAAGTTGGCGGCCTGCCTCACTCAACAGTCGCTGTACTTCCTGTTCATACTGACTCAATCAAAGAACAATGGCCGAGGTCCCCATAGGTTTGTCATCTCTGCTTTCCCCCCCGTTTCAAGGCTGACAGGTCGATTCACAGTCCTTGATGGTGGGACTGGGTTCCTCAAAGCTGGCTATGCTGGGCAGGTTCGTTCTCCCCTTCAGTCCAATACAGTGCTGGAGTATGCTGTGCTAACTGTCTAAAATCACAGAACTTTCCAGATCATCAATACCCATCCATCGTCGGCCGCCCCATTCTGCGTTCGGAAGAGAGAGATGGGGATATTGCGGTGAAGGACATAATGTGCGGAGATGAGGCGGCAGCAGCGCGATCTATGCTTCAGATCACATATCCTGTAGGAGCACCCCCACTTTCACCTGTGCACTTCCGGCTTCGGCGAGCTGTCATTGCGGTCAAGTGCTGATCATGTCTTACCACGACAGATGGACAACGGTATTGTGAAGCGATGGGACGACATGCAGCACCTGTGGGATTACACATTCTACGAGAAAATGCGCATAGATCCAACAGGCCGCAAGATTCTCCTTACCGAACCGCCAATGAATCCATTAAAGAACAGGGAAACAATGTGCGAGGTTATGTTTGAGCGCTATGGTTTTGGCGGTGTGTATGTTGCCATTCAGGCGGTATTAGCGCTGTACGCTCAAGGCCTCTCTTCCGGAGTGGTCGTTGACTCGGGTGATGGAGTCACACACATTGTCCCTGTTTACGAAAGCACGGTACTCAACCACCTCACACGAAGACTGGATGTTGCGGGTAGAGATGTCACTCGGAACCTCATTGCATTGCTATTACGAAGAGGCTACGCACTGAACCGAACCGCCGATTTCGAAACCGTTCGGCAAATCAAGGAGAAACTTTGCTACGTGTCATACGATCTAGAACTTGACCAGCGCCTGAGCGAAGACACAACAGTCCTAGTAGAGTCCTATACACTACCTGACGGACGGGTTATCCGAGTCGGTAGCGAGCGGTTTGAGGCACCAGAGTGCTTGTTCCAGCCACATTTGGTCGACGTAGAACAGCCCGGCATTGCCGAATTCCTCTTCAATACCATCCAAGCCGCAGATGTCGATGTGAGGAGCAGTTTATACAAGGCCATTGTCTTGAGCGGTGGAAGCAGCATGTACCCGGGGTTGCCGAGCAGATTGGAGAAGGAGTTGAAGCAGCTGTGGCTTACTAAGGTCTTGGGTGGTAATCCCGAGAGGTTGAATGTGAGCTCACCTGTGTGGCCATACGAGTTGGAAATTACTGACCAAAGCTCTACAGAAATTCAAGGTGCGCATCGAGGACCCACCTCGACGTCGACATATGGTCTTCCTGGGCGGTGCTGTGCTGGCAAATATTGTGAGTATTTCTAACGCCGAAGTAGTTTTCTGAAAGTGCTGACAACGCATAGATGGCGGACAAGGACAACATGTGGATATCAAAGCAGGAGTGGGAGGAACAAGGAGCGCGTGCACTAGAAAAACTTGGTGCAAGATGATGAAAACGTTTCGGCGCATCTGCCGCATGTAGTTGAGAGCTTGTTCGTAGGTGAACCTTTAGAAACTGACGCAGGTACTACTGCATCCACCCGTCAATGTTCCGAACTCCGGATGCTCTCTGCAGTATGATTGCTCTTCACCGTCTTTTCTATCCAATTGAAACATTTCGGAGGGACATCTCGATTCCAAGAGGGTGGCGCTTGGGTCCCCTCACCTTATGATGGGGTGGTCCTCACCTGTCTAGACAACGAGAATGTTTTGGTTTTCTTTGTCCCCCTCAATGATCGCTTCAATCCACAAATTTGAAGGATGATGGTGACATCTGCATACCACGGCATTCCCGAACAACCGTCACTGAGGTTCATTCTTGTAGTAGCAAGAAGTGTCCACAGAGATGAGCCTATGCATGTCTTAATGAGCTGACAAAACCCGCTAGCCCCGAACAGACGCACGAGGAATGCAGTTGAAAGGCGAGCAGATCTCCTTGACCAATGCGGAGCTGGGCTGCTCGACGATAAGCAGACCAACTTTGCCTGTGTACTACATTCTTTGTACTCAAGAACGGAGGATCACGAAGGCGTTTCTTTGAGTGGTCCATGTTTCACCTTAATGAGACGACGACTGTCCTCAACGGGCATGTGCCAAGGACTATGGAAATATATGGCGGCGGGTTTTGGCGCTGGAAGATGCATTGTCGATGCGCGACATTTGCGTTTAAAGCGATATCGGTAGGTCTGGATCTTCCAGATCTCTTGACGAGATGTAGCATTTTCTGCATGCCAAATGCCGGTTGAGAGCGAGTCGGAAGAGGAGAAGATTCAATTTGGAAGATGAACAATGAAAATTTGAAAAGGGCAAGCTGCATCTGCTGGGCCCTGGATCGTACAAGGGGGGAATGGTGGTGTACTTTGTGCTGAGCCTGCAGCGTCGACGGATTCAGGGTCTCTGAAAGCGAAAGCCACTGCAGCCAGATCGGAGACGGACAAAGCCAGAAAACGTGTGATATGCAGCAAACAGCTTCGGGCCAGGTCTTTCTGCGCGCTGGCCCGAACATTGGCACAGCAGCTATCACTGTGCAGAAAGGCTCGTGATGCAAATGCTGAGGATTGTATTTCGCAGTCAACCCTTCGTCCAATAACCGCAATACTCTTGGTGGTCGGTCGGCTCGGGTCGGCGCTAAGAGGTCTTTTGTGCACCACGTGAGCCGGTGCCGGATCACGGCAACAACGGGCTTGCCTGCACGTCTGCTGTGGTGCGTCATTGCTGGGCTTCTGCGGACAGGAAGCGAAACGACAACAGTTAGGCTGGGTGAAAGGATGACGATGCCTGGGGTCGAGTCAGGGCGAACCAGGCGGTAAGGTCATTAATATCGTCGCCGCGATGGCTTGGCCTTGCGCTCTTAAGCCTTCCAACAGCCTCCATTGTCCACCCTCGCAGCTCCCATTCACGGCAAGATAGTATATGCCCCCTTCAAGCAACCTCTATACCCACCTCGTTGCATTCTGACCACCTTGGCCTCCGCATTTCGAATACCGCCAGACGGGGCCCACCCTCCACATATCCACAAGTCCAGCAGAAACGTGCGCAGCAGGAAGTTCCCTGAGAGGTTACGACGGCGCGGTCCACGCGGATGATCAACACTGCCCTTGCCAATTAAACATTTGCACCACGAAATCCACGCCGTTACCCAAACCATCCTGCTCTTAATCTTAGGCCCTCCCACTGCCAGATATATTGGACCCCTTCCGGCTGCTTCCCGCTTTGCATGGTGGTCCATTCACTCTCGCCTTGCCGACAACAACATCTCATATTAAGCCTAAGGTCTTGATAATCTCCCTCCTGGCAAGGCCCAAAGACAATTCACAGAGTCACATCCTTGAGCTGACTCGAATTCCACGCCATCAACATTCCGTTCCATGTCAAAAAGGCAGTCCAACCTTCTTCCATCTAAAATGCCGCCAACGGGTTCTCCGTTATCCCCAAGAATGGAGTCCTTAACAATTCCGTCGCAGGCTCGACGTCGAGCGCCGCCTCATCTCAGGCAACCGAGTGGAGGCAACAATGCCGCTTCACTTAGACTTCCGTCGCTACCTCGCTTTCATCCAGCCAATTTTGAATCTCGGCAATCAAGCGCAGGTGGAACTCCTGCGACGGGTCCAAACAGCCCCCAACCGCCTCTCTCGCCTCGATCACAGCAGAGACAGTATTCCGACGCCCAGAAACAGCTGTACTTTTCCTACCAGCAACAGCTCGTCGCTTCCTCTCGAACGACCAAGGCTCAAACAGGACCAAAGCCAACCAGCCCTCGTCTCATTCCAATGGGCAGCCCTGGGCCAGTCACTCCTTTGGAACTCGAAGGCGCAGACGGTTACCTCACGGCAGGCATCAACACCGATGATGCTGCTTCTCATGTCGACATGTTGATCCGCGAGGAAGCTAAGCGTCGAGGAGACATGTCTCCAGGTCGACCGACTTCAATCGGAGGAAGATGACTAGCCGGTTAAGAGACTGTTTTGAAATTACAGAACCGAAAAAAGACCGTTAGGAGATGAACATGCTGATTTTATGACCAAAATGATACGGCTATTTGCATTACAGATCAGATGGAGTTGTTTCTGGGTTGATGCATCGACGGCGTCCGATATCCTTAGGGCCTGTAGGACAAGGCTCCCAAAAGTGGCTTCATTCCTGTTCTATTCCCCTTCTCCTTTGTGCTGGATTCATGGAGAAGCGATCGGGATGGTTAGAAAGCACTGCCGGGTCATTGTGGGGCAAGGCGTTCGTTTTTCGCTTTTATTCACTTGTCGCCACGATACCCAAGTGCTGGAGCTGTGGTCGTCAACACTCGCTCTACTACGTATAAGTGTTTTCTGCTTCGTTTTCATTCGGACTTGCGCTATATCAATGTCGCTATCAAACGCTCCGCCAAATGTGGCGTCGAGCTGGATAGGCAGTTTCTGTCACCACTTGTATTCAAATAACGACTCATGAATCAAACTACCTCGTTCAGACGTCGCAACAGGTAATTCCAAGTGCTCCCCAATACCATAATCGTGAATGCCGACACACCACAGTGCACCACCACCATGAGTTTCAACCTTGGAACTTACCGCCACAATAATCGCCCGATTCCTTCAATATTCTGCCTAGCTTACTCGAGGCCCCGCTCGTCGAAATCCACAGTAATTATTATGCATCCAACGTCTCGCGAAACCATGCCTCAAATCGTCAAATCCGCAGCCCCGCTCGGGGAATTACCACGCAAAGCCCCTGCCTCAGGATCTCCGCCAAACCTACCAAGCCTGGTGCCGATCATCATATAATCGCTATATTAAGATCTCCGAAGCCCGCGCATGGTGTGATGTTCCCTGAAGGGATCGAAGCAACGACGATTATTAATATTGCAATTCGTACTCCGCCCTGTCGTCTTTGATGCTGGTTTTCTTAATAGGTCGTCATGCAGTAGCAGCAAGCCCGTGGCGCGTCTTCATGCAGCCCTCCGTGGAGATGGCGCTGAGGCAGCGGGTTGCAAACTTGGCTCCAAGCCCTTCCTCTTCCGGGAAATCATCGTCGGCTTGATAGCTTGATAAGGTTTATCTTTTGTGGGCAAGATAGTATGGTGAAACATCGCTCACGCTTCCGTTGTACTGTACCAGCAGCCTCTTCATCTTACTTTTGCGGGTTTGACCCTGCAGCGGAGAATTGAACACCAGAGATAAGATTCACATTGTAGGGTGGTAAATGCAGGGCAGGCGGGATCCACGGGAAAGGCTGTCTCCACCGTCTTGAGAGAAACCATATGCCAAACTCTGTCCAGAGTAGGGTTCTTCAGCATTTTTTGCCGTGTTGCTGGACCTCTCGACACGCATCTCATCGACACACCGGCGGAAACGTCGACTTTAGAGGCCGCATGAGGAATAGTCCGTTGAAGAAACGTACCAAACATTTCATTGTTAAGGCATCCATCAAAATGAAACCGAGTTCTCGTCTCCACATTTGTAGAACAATTTGATCCAATACGGTCTTCCACCTCCCCTCCATGGCGGTCAAATCCAACCATCCACTACACAGCGCAGCACCAACTTCCGCGCCTCTCCGCACCGCCAGCGGCTGAATAGCTTCTACTCTAACTAACAAACACTTTCCTGGATCTAACCAGACCCGCGGACAGTACAGTAGACATTTGAAATCACCGTTGTGTCGCGATTTGCAGCGCGATCAGCAAATGTTGTCATTTTCTCTCCACCCAACCATGCAAGAGAAATCAAGTGATTCTCTTTCGTCTTCCATATCGCTCTCGCACCAGACATGTTAGAATTTTCCCCAGTCTGCAATGCCTATTGGTTGGAGTCTTGAAACGTACCCAGAAGTCAGGAATCGGGCGCAGATCTCTCCAACTACATTTCTTGGAAACGGATAGCGAAAGAGATGTCATGCCGGTCTTCCTCCGAGACGGCACCGCCTTGGTAACAGGGGAAGGGGGCATAATCTGACGATCTGACGAACCAAGCAGCTCGAAAGCATGGAATAGCGGGAGAAGCAGAAGTCTGATAAAGCCACTGCCGTATGGTCCGCCGCTTGCCGCGCCTTGCGCCTCTGCGTGTTCTCGGGCCCTTATGATTAAGATTGTACCGTAGTTCTACTGTTTTTCCCTTATGGAGTGGTATTCCATCCAATGAAAGTACGAAGCTGCCATGACGATGTGTTGCTCTATAGGTAAGCATTATTCGAGTTTCGGCGCCGTTATAGTTCCGAAACGGACTCAGTGGCAACCACATTTTGGCGAAGGACGGTGAGTGGTACGTAGAAAGGCCCCCGCCGAAAATTGACGTCTGTCAATGATGTCAGTGGCGCTCTAGCCAAGGGGGGCAGTCTTCGTTTACCGAAGGCAGGGAATCCTTGCTTACCAAGGAGCGCTGAAATTTAGGACCCTTATTGCCGCTTTGGGATTACTGTGAATGTAAGGTGAATGTTCTGCTGGTTTCTGACCATGTTGTACGAGCCTTGAATCTTGCTAGCGCTAGACTAGTAAATTTTGCTCCTCATGGTCGACCGACTAACCTCACTAAATTAAGAGACGATCTTATGCAGTTGGCATTTAACAAGATGGACTAGAATGAAGATCTTGATAGAATATTTACTTTTTTTAAGTATGTCAACTTGGCCTCAGAAAGGTATTTAGTTCCTTAAGCGAAGATTTCTTCACACTCATGTGGCAAGTGAAAGCAGGGGTATCGTCAACGAGAGTGCAAACTAAGTATAAGCAGCTTAGGTACGCCATGGATTAGGGCGAGGTATGCAAAGCATTGTAGAAGGGTCCCAATATGTGATAACATGAGGGTTGTTCCGTGTCCTCTCATCCTTTCGTAAAAGGAAGTTGCATGCAGAAGTTGAATTCCAAGGTTCGCCGAACTATAAACATGGCCGTTGGAATAAGAGAGATAAATCTCACGTTAGTTGTCAAAAGTGCCTCTAGACTTCGAGAATATAGGAGAATGTTCGATATAGACGGGCGAAACTCCAAACAACGCACAGTGTTCTGGTTAGCAGAGTATAAGTAGAGAGTTAAATCTGAATTACTCTTGATAAAGGCGAGAATAGAGCAAGATAGCCGTGACAACGCCCATAATGCAGATGTACTGCACTTGCATACATGACATATTCTCTTTCGTGTATTCATCTAGTGTTGAAAATCCAAGACTCCGATCTCCAAAACATCACCGGCCATCGATCCCAGAATCTAGAAGCCACCGGATCCACGGCAACTGCATTCATTCCAAAACCAACATTATGCCCTACTCCCCCTCACCGCCATTTTGCTTACTACCCAACCCATACGTAGCTATTATCCTCCTCGCGACTCCCTCCCCAGCCCAGTATGCTCCCGTTACCGTCCCGAGCGCAACGAATGGTGCCGTGTGTTCCCCTGCCAGCCAAACACCCCTCTCAGGCATCCCTTTCCGCATGACTTCAATATCGTCATCACCTCTTTCCAACCCGACCTGGAAGTTACAGTAGCTACCGTAGCCTGCCAGCTCATCATTGGCCCAACCGGTTGCCAGCGCCGCGAGGGGCTTGCATGCTTCCGAGGTGGAGCTATAGTGCGGGAGACGGGAGTAGTAGGGTTCAAAGAAGTGCAGGAGTGCGGTTTGAGCTGCAAGAGGGGTTTTGGATTCACGTAAGAGAGAGGCAATGTGTTGGGATATTGGGCCAAAGGTGTAAAAGAGCAGGGTGGGGTGGGCTGTCTTTTCGGGGAGGGCGGCTAGATTGACACATTCTTGGTTCCAGTTTTGAGGATTGGTGTCAGCGGCGTAGTGTGGTGAGGTCCAGTGCGTGAAGCCCGGATAGTGGTAGTTCGATGTTGTTTGGGGCTCTGGGGCTGAGAATTGGTGGAGGGGTGCTGTGGTTGCGGTCACGTTTGGAATCGGCTCGTGTTGTGGCACTTCTACAGAGCCATTTGCGTTCGAGAGTGGCTTTTCCCAAAATGCGGATGGGAATGTAATGTAAACCTATTGTTGTCAAACCTGAAGGGGCTGGATATTATGAGAAACTGACCTTATCCAGGTGTCCGTAACCGATAGACTCAATCGCCTGCTTGAGTCGTAATGGTAAGCTTGGGACAAAAGCATCTTGGTTCCTCTTTAGCCATCCTAGAGGTGTAGTCATAACAACCTCATCGAAAGTCAGTGGCTCCCCTTCCGATAAATCTACAGTCACTTCTGGTGCATTTTCTCCCTCTTTCGAGGTCATCTTTGTCACCTTGTGGCCATATTTGATTACCGCATTCTTCACAGCCGGCTCAGCTATTCGTGCAAGGACCTTATGGTAAGTCTCAGCCACAAAAAGATTCTCTCCGTCAATACATTCTTCGAGCCAGAAGAACTTCAGACTTTGCTCTTGAATCGGGCTTCCTACAAATGCACCCCACATCTCAGCCATATGGAGAAGAATCTCTCGTTCTTCAGATGCTTTATCATTCCCTTCAGTTAATGAGGGAAACATTTCTTTGGCTTTCTCTTTGAAGAAGTCCATCAGACTTTTACTTGATAGAATGGTTGCAGTATGCTCGTTACTGTACGCCATGGCTTGCTCAATGACTTCCCATACACGCTCGGTAACCTGCGCAGAGTCCTTGTCAGGAATTTTCCGGCCTAATTTGTCATATACTGCTTGGCGACCGTCCCAGTTATTTGTGATTGTTCCGGTCTCTTTTGCTAAATCGAGGATCGGATTATCGTCGGTTCCGTGTATCCAATTAGGACCTCTAGGGAATATGATCTTAGTAGCAACCTTCACTTCGTCAATGAGGGCAGAATTTCGCAGACCTACAGGTCGACAAGATGTCCTAGTTGGTTGCTTTGGCAGAGCTATGTCGAGAATGTTAGATTAGCACGAGATAAGAAGTAGAGTCGGTTTCAATACCCTTCCCCCAACACGATCTCTTCCCTCAAGTATCGTCACCTTTAGTCCATGTTGGAGGAGCAAATCTGCGCATCGAAGTCCGGCAACTCCGGCTCCTACGACGCAAACATGCGGCATCCTTCGCTTCGATATTGTTCGACGGATCATGGTGGGACTATCTCCGTAGATGGCGGAAAGACTCTGCTGATGCGGACTTGTAGACAGGTCTTGTTGTAACCGAGACATATTAGAGGGGGGCGATCTTCTACTTGGCGAGTAAGTTCTCTGTTCCATTGTCGTGATCAAAGTAAATTGCGGAGGCCACCGAAGGCTGAAACAAGCACAAGTAGTCGACTACTTGATCTTAACTAGAGAATGGTTCGCGAGCAATATAGTGCTTCCGGTAGAATTAAGATTCAGGAGAAGCATGAGGCAAACTGGCCAATTGTTTTCCTATCACGAGATCCCTTTACCGCAAAAACTGACGAAGACGTATATAACTAGAACGCAGTTTGTAGAGACTGATGATGTGGAGATCAAAGATGTTGACAATTTTAACGGTAAAGTATAGGTGGTGTAGTAAATGAGGGGAATATTGATGTACTTGCTAGCAAACACATGATTGACGTGGGCTTGATAAACGATGTGCGACCTACAGGTATGACGATGAATGAAAGGCTAACAGGTGGACTTCGGCCAGAGAAAAGGTCACACGAGGAGATTAGGCCAAAGAGAGGGGTGTATAGACGGACAAGCAGCGCCGCATATATGAAGAGATGGATGAGATTGGGATGGGGTTGATAACACGCCTAGCCTTGATTCCCTTACACCTACCCACATATCCGCGCCAAGCGCCCCTAACCAAGAGAGGCATCTCGTGGCGTTTTCCGTTTTCCATTGGTTAAGCCGAGCGGACTGATATCGACCTAACTTTCTCATACTATTCACTTTTATATCAGGAGTCTGCTACCTGCATTACATTAATTTCATTCTATATTTACTTCATCTGGAGACTGGAATGTAGAGACTTCGACTTCGAGACTGCACGCTAGTAGCTTCAGGTTAGACCCATAGTCTTGTGTCACAGATGCGCATGCAACCCACTTCACGCGTTTGTACCACGCATAAAACACTCTCGGGGATTCACTCCTCTCCATGTTTTACTGTCCTTGCAGGACGGGCTACTCGCGCTTCTCGGGTTCTCCGCTATCTACCTAACCCCATTTACCTAACCCAGACCCGTTTCGGCTGCCCGAGTGAGGGTCCAACTTTATCTAAGGCACGAGCTGACAGCGGACGCACATGCAAGTTGTCTTCTGGATCATACATATAGACAGTCATGTCTACTGTTCTCACTCGTACTCTCGCCTTACGCCGCCGGTTTCGTTCTCCCTTGACTACTAGGTGGATCTCTTCAAGTCATTCCCACCGCAGTCCCGAGCGGCCTCCGATAAGGCTATCAAACAGATCACGTTTCCCCAAGATCCGTGCTTTATATTACCTAATTACGGCACTGCATATACCATTCCTACCGCAACTATTATCGGAACTGGAAAACTCCTTCAGGCGGCCGCTCCGGCGAAACATCCACGAAAATATCAAGGACAATGATATAGGTATTCTTCGTTCGAAGACAATGAGCTGTCCAGGGATGAAGCTGATAATCCGTAGCAAAAAGAACTGATCAGATCGTTGAGAGATACCATGATGCCCTACATGAAACGTCTCGTTGGCTTCGTCGACGCTGGACTACGGGCCGATTTGAGACGTCGCCCTGCAAAGCGGCGCAAGCAAGAAGTGAAATTCGATATCTCTTGGATAACGAAACACTTTCAGACCCGCCCTTCACAGAGGCAAAAAGCGAAGCAGAAACCGACGAGTAAGGATCCGCCGAAGGAGGATGAGTGAAACTAATCTTGAGCTCACAGCATCTGGGGACGAAACTTTAATGAATGGCTTACTTATGAGTATGTTGACGTGTTGGAGAGCTCTTCAACGCTCAAAGGAATTACATCTATTATGCAGAGAGTCCGGCCCGACCACGCTCCTCAAGGTTGGACCACTTCGAGACGACTCAAGGATGACGACTCAGCATCGAAGAAAAGTTTACGAGGGCCGTTGTTGGGGTTGGCTTTTAGCCTAGGGGGAGGTCTAATTAAGAGATATGGTGATTAAATAAGGGAACTTCTCGTGCATGACCTGAACCGAATAGAAAATCATGGAAACACAATCATTTCGGATTATCTAAGTCATCATGACTAGCTCATGTTTATTCGCTGCCTTTCCTTTCAAGGTTGGGACATCCACGGCAAACCTCTGTGTCAATGGCATCCCCAAAGTATAGTTTCTCGGCCCAGTTTCCCCAAGGATGGTCACGCTCTGAACACGTACACCCGCATCATATCCAAAAGTCCCATTCATATTCAATATTGTGCCATGATAGCTAAACACAATTTCGGATGTAGTTGTTTGGTTCAAGCTTTCCCCATCATCAAGGTACAAGCTACCGCTTGCCTCCCCGTCACTACCTGGAGCAACTAAGAGCTCAAAGTCCAATTTCCTTAGCGCGGTGGTTGTATTAGCTCCGCTGATGCGTAGGGGTATGATAGATCCTCCTCGAATATACACTGGAATGTCCGTGTAATTAACGTTCGTAAGCGTGATTGTGGAGCCGCTACCGTTGACAGGTTGCAAGGTGTTAAAGTCGTAAAATTGGTCTTTCGGAAGGTAGATGGTTACAGACGTTGAGTTCTCGTCAGTAACAGGACTGACTAGAAGCGAAGGCCCATAAAAGAATTGAAGGGAGATGGGATACGTTGTGGTATCTGTTGGATAGTGCATCCACATAGGAGCTAGCATAGGAGTGCCATCTTCGCTTTGCTGATATAAAGCAGTGTATATGTAATCCAATAACCTATACCTTATATCTATAGCCTTTCTCGCGGCATCAGCTACCAATGGCCACCGATAAGCTTCTTGAGGCCGGGCACCAGCCACATTATGGTTTCGATAGAAGGGGTAGAAAGCGCCCAGTGTTGTCCACCGAGCGCAAAGCGTTTCGGTCGTGTCACCCAGGAACCCACATACATCCGCACCGACCATCGGTACTTGAAAAAAAGACACGAACTGGAGTAAATGACGAATTGATGTTTGATACTGGTCCCATGCGGATACGTTGTCTCCGAGCCAATGAGCAACATAAGCTCCGGCACCAAGGAAGGTGCTTCGGGTCACGATCATGGGACGCTTGGATGGACGACGTGAGAGCATGGCAAAGCGGCTCGCTTTACTCATCATTGACCCATAGCTATGTGTGTGTTAGTCTTAGGATGAAGGCGACTGCTAGTCGAGAGGACTCACATATTATGAGTATCATATTCGACATATCCACCACTGTGGACCAGCGTAGTATTAGCAGTCTTATTGCTCAATGAGCCAGCAGCGTTATTGATCATATATGGAGGTTGGATGAGGTTCCTTCCAGGAAGGCCTGTCATTGGCGCTATGTTTCGCTTCCTCTCCCCCGAGGTCGAATTAATCCAATTCGGATCCATCATCTTATTATTCGTCGAAGATGCAGTCTGCGCTTGGGCCTGAGCTGCGGCTTCAGGGTCATTACATGGCCACACACAGAAGTTGGAAGGTTCATTCATATCGATCCACAGTGCATCAATGTCAATTCCAGTGGATGCGCTGAAGAAGTCGTCAAATTCTCCGTTCCAGTAATCTTGGGTTGCATTGTTGAACCAATCCGGATAGGCTGCGACGCCTGGCCAGACAACGGCTTTGTAAATTGAACCATTATCGTTCTTGAGAAAGACACCGGCGTCAGCACCCCGGTTGAATGCATCATAATTCTGATACGCAACAGCTTCCTTTGTCATCAGTACTACGCAGATAATCATGATGAGAACGAGTTCTGACCTGGATCTATCATCAAGACATAATGCTGACTGTGATTATGAAGATTGTCGACTAGATCGCGCATCTTGTCCAGGGGAAAGTTGGTGGGATCGGTAGTAAAAACCTTGTAATGGTCCATATAATCCTAGAAGAGATTTCCGAATTAGAGTCGAACTTGAGCGCAGCATAATCTTCGTAAGTGTAGCTCACGATATCAGTCCACATCGTCTCAAGCGGTATGTTTGCCTCTGAGTAGTTTGCAACGACTTCGGCAACTTCATCCACATTTTCATATCCAAATCTACATTGATGGAACCCAAAACCCCAGTAAGGCATCATTGCAGCTTTTTGAGTCACTTCGCTATACTGTCGGGCGACGTCAAATGGGCCTGGGCCTGCCATGAAATACAAATCCATCACTCCTCCGAGCACATTGTATTCTAGATATTGACCATTCGAGTCAGTATTGATCTTGATGTCCATTCCATCACTGTTCATCAGCGCTACTGCGTGAGTGGCATTACTTTGAGACCGATGCTCGTAGTAGACGGGATGATTTCCGTACAAATTGGTGCCTGCTGGGACAGCTCCGGCATCTCTGGACCATAGGGTTCTAATGTAGTTCGTAGTTGGGAGCATGAGAGGGTCTGTATGTTCTCCAAGGCCGTAAAGAACCGGGTTCGTCGGGAGGGACGTTCGAAGGCCAAGATATTGAGTTTCAAATACGATTTTAGATCCATTAGTGTTGAATATAGCTTCATGGGTATCTGAACGTTCGATCGCAAATGAAAAGGGATTCTCCACGAGTGATACCTGAAGCAAGGAATCATTAGTTGACGAGGTCCCTTCAGGCCGCGGAACAACATTTTCGGGTATCTGATAGACTTGTTCATCGGCATCGTAGATTATCACATGAACACGTGACTCTGTACTTCGTCAGCCCTCCAGTACACTCAAATGCATCTTGTCAAAGCGGTGATACCTGTTTGGTACTCAGCACGGAACTTCAGGTCCTTTAAATCCTGTCCATAGATATTGCAAGCTGCACCTGCTAAGGTCAGATCTGCTGTGATACTGCTCTTAGTTTGCTGGACATTGCTGGCAGCATACCCCGGGCACTGATCGATAGACTGAACGGCAGCAGAGATCGCCCAGGAAGTAATAGAGACAACTGAAAGGAATTGGTTGAGAAGGGGCCTCATGATTATGGGCATCGAATACGGAACCAGAGTTCCATTGTGAATGCTGATGGGAAGCCATGCGTCACCTATATATTCCACTGCATGGCACTTAGCCCTTGCTTCGGGGGGAATGACCATGGGCTATACCAAGGCATAGCAGCCCAAGGATCATAAGAAGCATGGCAATGCTCACGGATTGTTTGTTTCCAGGATGTCACGAGGGTACTCATTTTCAGTGATGCAAGCTTGTGTAGGATGAATGGAGGGTTCATGTCCGGGTTGAATAAGGTACTCATGTTGCGAGCTGCCAAGTTTGGAGTTCCAAAGTAGAGACTCGGTACGGAACATCTGTTTTCTCCGAGACATGCTAGGGATCGCAGGCCCATTTAGCCTCTTTCATTTCTCGTCATCGTCTTTCATCCTCTGGAGGCGTCAAAAACCCATCTTGTTCGATGATACACGGTTGTGTTCCTTCGTTTGTTAATATCCGGGACGTCCAGCATCTGATCTCCTTCCTTTAGACTACAACGTCGGCTCCACCCTCTCATTCTCCCATGAGAACCATCAGATTTGGTCATACCTCGCTCTGCTCTCATGATCCTCTGTGCGGGGTAGGTAATTATTGACTGTCATGCGTAGGTGAGATGCATCCAGGATGGCGGTGCCTGGCCTTCAAAATCTATTGGCGTAAGAGCCGTTTGAAGAACCGGGGCAAAATCTATGTGCCACACCTTGCTGCGACCTCTTCTGATCTTGCAGGTCACCAACATCCAAGGAACAACACCTCGTGTAAGACTCGGGTCGAGAACCATATGACTCCAATTGAGCTCTTCTTCCCAGCGCTAAATAACATTAAAAAGAATGCCCTGTGGGGCTGTGCTAGAGAATGATACCACTCTCGACATTCTAACTATATCAATGTCTCGAATCCGTCGAAAGGGATTCTCCAGGGACATTTTTTGCATGACCCAGGCCTCAATGTTTCTCATCACTTAAACCCAAGACGTTCTAGTATTCAATCAGCGAACAGCAAGGATTCAAAAGGTCGGGATGTTGGTTTCAATATCCTCGTTTCGAGATATGATGGCCAAATTCATGAGCTCGTGGGATCGCTTCGCGTTCCTGTTGCCACGCAGCCTGTGTCTCCGTGGCTTAGAAATGCGAAATGACGGTGCGCCCGAGTACGAAGTTTGGAAGCACATCGCGTGGTTTTTGAAGACGTGTAATATAATACGGAGTCAACATTAATCCAGAAGCGTGAAATGGAAACTGGGTTGAAGGCGAAAAGGTGAGCCTGTCGGGACTTCATGAATGTCTAATGTGTGCTGTGTTGGTCCATTTTGCGTTTTTGGATGTGAGGTGTTGACGAAGGATGTCCGCCGCTCACTGATGAGGGCTGGTATTAATGGCGGGGATGGAAGAAGTAGTCAACTTTTTGTTGAAATCCTTATATGACTTGGATATCACCCTACTGATTGTATTCATCATTGCTCGACCTTGAACTTAAGCCCCTTCTGTGCCCTCATCCCCTCCGTGACTTTAATCACAGCCCTACTCAGCTCCTCCCACCTCCCAACGGCCTCCCGATCACCTTTCTCAATCCAAGCCGCAAACGCCTCTGCTTCATCCTTCAAGTTGAGCTTCGAATCCACCTTTTCGCCACCCAGCTCAGTAGCCTCCCCTTTCCGACTCTTATCCAGCCATTTCACAGACTCGATGTCAGTAACGGACGGAATCACCAACGTTCCTTTCTCGCCAAAGACCTCAGAAGGAGCAGTAGAGCTATATATCTTACTTGCATTAATAGAAACCGAGAATTTATCATAGTTGAGAGTAATATTGCCGCCGCCGTCAGCACCAGTCTTGATAATGACAGGTGAGTACGTAGAGGATTTCGGGGCGCCGAACAAATCAATAGCAGCTGCTATAGGATAGACACCTAGATCCACCAACGCACCGCCTGAGAACTCCAACGAGAAGATATTCGGAACTTCGCCTTTGAGCACGGCATCGTATCGGCTGCTGTATTGAGCATAGTTCAGACTGGCACCGTATATCGGACCCAGTTTCTCGAGGGAGGACTTCAGGACCTTAAAGTTCTTCTCGTGGAGATGGCGGAACGCTTCGATTAGGAAGACATTATTCGCCTTTGCAATCTTGAATAGCTCGTCTAGTTCAGCGGATGTGCTGGTTGCGGGTTTTTCTACAATCACGTGTTTCTTGGCTTGGAGAAGTTGCTTTGCTTGTTCGTAGTGCAGAGAGTTCGGCGAAGCGATGTATACGGCTTGGATATCTGTATCTGATGCTAGAGAGGCGAGGGAGGTGTGAGTCCTGATTTCCTGGTTGTTGCTGTGCTTCGAGGCAAAGTCTTGGGCCGTGGACTCCGTCCGAGAGTAGACAGCCCGGAGGGTCCAAAGGTTTGTTGACGTCGCTGAGTTTATGAAGGAACTGGTGATCCAGTTCGTCCCTATAATACCGAATTTGATCATTTTGACAGCTGAAGGGTTGGTGAGGGAGATTTCTCAGTGAGGAAGGGTCCACGAGTTGTTGAGTTTTTTGGTGTTGAGATGCGATCGGCCAATCAGACGCTAGTGTGTGAATGACCTATCTTTGAAGTGGCTCGCTTTACAATGAAGCCAAGATAATAACTTGGCTTAGAATATTGTGGATCATCTGTATGGCATATAAGAAATCTGTGCATGAGAACTTTCCATGAAGGAGCATTGCATGTTTCTGACCACCTTGCTTAAGGTCCATATACAAAGGGAGAGGCAAGACACCTAAATGTGAATTTCTTATGCAGGATGTTATCTAAGTGACCTCCGACCCGTTTCAACTTAATTCCCCCTTTCAAATAAGTAGCAGTTAGCCGCTTAACCATCCAATCCCCCGGGCGGATAGGCGGATACTTCCTTGGACTAGCCTCCGAAATACAAGTCTCAATGGCATTGACGATGCGTTCATGATCTGGATGAGCGAAGAACTATAATCAAATCAGCTCAGCCACATTCAGTTGTCATCAATTCATGGTCGTTCTCTTCAAATGACTCACCGCAATCGAATATCTAGCGGAGTGATATCCATTCTCTCTCACCTTCGCATTCGGTGGACTCACAACACGATGATGGGTGGACTTGATCACATCGTGGGTCCAAGTCTGCAACATATCCCCAGCATTGATCACAATTGCGTCTTCAATGGGAGGGATATCTTGCCACGAGCCATCTGGTGTCCGAACTTGCAACCCACCGCTCATATCTTGGAATAGAAGCGTAACAGTGCCATAGTCCGTATGACTCCCTGCTCTTACCGTCCCCTCTTGTTTTAGGACAGATGCGGGGACGGCCGGGTAGTGAAAGAGGCGGAGAACGTGATCACCGGCTGTGACGTATTCTTTGAAGAAAGAAGACCGAATATGAAGTCCTTCTGCTATGGCAGATAGAAGGGAGTGGTGTAAGTCGTCGCATTGTTGGTAGAATTCGTTCATTGCGGCACCGAAGCCGGGTAGGGTGGAGTCAGGATGGTGGTTTTGGAACGATTTCGCTGGATACCTGTCTCCTACATCACTGCCAATCTCGAGGGACTCCTTAAGATCGGGTATCATAGCGCGAAGTTTTGCGACGGCGCTTTCCTTGTCTTTCGAATCCAAATTCAAGTTCGTGACTTTTTCGACGCCCATGCCTGAGTAACCGCGGTTGGCGTCTTTATTTGAATTTGGATGCTTCTGCTTCTCTTCAAGTGGAAGCGCGAAGTACTTTGCACTCCAATCGTAGACTTTACTGGGGGAGAGGCCGCTATTTTGGAGGTACAAGAGGCCGGAAGTAGTAAAACCTTTCATGATTTCGGCGACGTATTCTTGTTTTTGAGGGGGACTGCCGTGGAGGTACTTGGAGAAGTCGACAAGGGAATTTCGAAGTTTGACTTGGTGAATTGGAACCTAAGCGGTCCACTCTTATTTGTAGTAGAGTTCTAGGTCTATGGAATAGCCTTGCCACATCACCTTTGCGGATTCTGAAGCCATGTTCTCTATCAGCATTTGTTGAACCGAAGACACGTTGGGAATTCAGCCTGAGCGAAAAACTATTTTCTAGCAATAGACATATCCATTGACATGTCTCCAGTCTTTTAATGGCGGTCTCCAATCGCGGAGATGCGCGTGGCGTGGTGTTCAGCGTGGTTGTCCGAGACTAAGGCACTTATCTTTTCAACTTCGGAGATACCCGCCATTTGCCCAAAGAACAAACGCACACCAATTATCTGAACCTGGATCGTGGATTTGAGTAAAATATATTAAATGCTTTATATAACGACACGCGAGAACGTGTTGCAGTAAGGTGATCTCAAACGGGCAAAAGCTTTTTGGCAGAGCATTAATATGATAAAAGAGGGGGATAATTGTTTTGGAATTAACAAGGGGAGTGAAAACCCAATTATAGAGCAAAAGATTATGGAAGAGAGTTCTAGAAGAGATCGGAAACTGTGGTGATCACGACCATCTTGATTGTAGAGGCATAATTGAGAATATTGAGAGATCTTCCTAAGTGGCAGTATACCTTTACATTGGGTGAATGAAATCTGAAGATATTTGAACTGAAATGATCAGGACTGAGGACGGTTTGGGAATCTTGTGTAAGTCGATAAGAAGCTGGAATAGAGATCAAAAAAGATAGAGAGGAGCGCCCAAAAATATGGCCAGTAATAACCCGGCAGATTGCATCATGCATTTATTGCAAATCAAAAGTATAGACGCATCCATCAGGTATATGCTGTAGGAATGAATGGAAAATCCGTGAAGGGGTTGACATTGGAAGATGACAAGGACGTCGAGAAGCCGTCGGAAAGAATTTGAGAGATCGAATCACCATCTAGGTATGAGATCCGCCGGATTTAAGTCTGTAGCAAGGCTTATCTCCATGTTCGTGATACCGGCAGTCCGTCTGAGGTTTAAGGAATGGTGACTTCTCCTCGGGCGATCGAAGTCGTGAAGACATTGCAACCACTACGTCGACAATGAAAGCATGCGGGTATTCTGTAGCGTAGAGATATTTGATGTCATCATCCGTGTGAAGCCACACCACGCTATCAGTAACCAGTCGTCTCAGAGGTGATCCAGCAGTAGCGGTTTTGTAGATGTACGCAGCGCTTTTTTGAGGCGCTGCTCGATCATTCGGGCCAGCGTTAGAGATCCAGTCCCGCATCGCATCTACCAGAGTATCTTTGAAGTTAACGTCTCCAATGAAGACAGCTAGGCGACAGCAGGAGATAAGCCTGTCCCACTCCATCTTCATAGCGGTTTCGGTATTCGAAGCATCCTTTACTTTGGTATATAGCCGGCCAGTGTATAACCATTGGACGTACACATTGAAGTCCGGGGAACGGCGACTTGGGATCTTGAGTATCCGATCATTTTCCTCCATTAGGAATATGAGACCAGCAAAGTATGGTGAAGATGCACTGAGGAGTTCCTCGTGGACGGTAAAACATCGCCGAGCGGCTCCAGTGTCGACTTGCACAGCTATCGTCCTGGTTCCCATCCTAATATTGTAAGCCTGTGAACAACGCCTAGGCGGTGAGCAAATCAACTCACTTGAGCATGCTGTCTTGGAGGAATCGATACATCGCGTCAATCTCACCCCAAGATGATAGTGAAATTTGCCTCAGTAATGAAGATGGTATACACACTATCTTCGTCCGGGGTGCAGTTGAGAATAATCCTGGAATGCAACGCGTTGAGAAAGGCGTTGTGACAGACTATCTGGACGAGCCTACGAAAGTCAAGGCCAAAGTGAGAGGTGAGGGACAAGAAATATCGGATCGATGAGCTGAAGTAGAATATAAGATAGTTGTAGAAGAAGCTAGATATCGGTGACATGAAGTTGTGAATGTTCAGACGTTGCAGCCTAGCTGTTTTCAAGGGAGACGACAAGAGACTGAGAGAATTTCGCCCATTTGGATTCTTGGATACAAATGCGGGCTCGGTAACGACTTTTACTTATACATGCTTATGAAAGGTAGTTCGACTAGAAAAGGAGAATGCGCTGACAATAAAGAAGTATCGCGATGCAGAAATGCAGGTCAAAAAACAAACGCCAACCGGGTATCTTACAAGTATAAAGCAAACCCATTCCAATTCAGGCCGTGCCCTCATCTCTCGTTTTCAAATGCTCAACTTCGATCCAACAACCTGAATCATGAAGTACAAGCCTACACGAGATGTCCAGTGAATTTTGATCGCAGCATGTCGCGCATTACGTCAGAGTATCCCAACTTAGAACATCTCATCTTCAGCGTCCCTCCCGAAAAAACCATATCCCTCCTCCCTTGGCGTAGCCCAGACATCCGGACTCGTCACATCCTCTTTACTACTCCCACTCACCCCTCCTCCTTCCTCTTCCTCTTCATTTTCATTCCCACCCTCAGTATCGACACTAAATTTACTGATAACCCTCTCCCTCTCTGGCACCCTCCTCTTACAGCTCGCACCAATATCCTCCTCAGACTCAAATCCTAGACCCCTTGCAGGCGGCCTTCTGTTAGCTCTGGGCGTGCTCAGCCTTTCTTCAGCGCTAGGATGAATGATAGCGTCGGGAGAGGGCGTCGGGTACGGAGACGTATTCACAAATTTTGGCATGAGGGAGCGTAGATCGGATAATTCGCGTTGGAGACTAATTACTTGTTTCTCTAGTGCTTTGCGTGCGGAGCGTTCATGGCGAAGGATTGTGTAGACAGCTGCGATTTGTTCTCCGGGCTCAGGGCTTTGACTTTGGGCGGATGGGGTGGGTTTGGACATGGCGCTGGGTTCGAGGATGTTGGGGGTTTGGTTGTTTGGTGAGTGGGTTTCAGATGAACCTGGAAAGGGCTTGATTCTGTCTTTTCCATCTCCGGCTGTGCTGGGGGAGGAGAGGAAGGTTGGCGCTAGCGTAGGCGATGGAGGTCTGGAGGGTTCTTGTTTCGTGCTCAAAGTTTTGTTACTACTCTTGCTTGATTGGCGCGAGCCGTTTCCATCTCTTGTCGTTGTAGAGCTCCGATCTGAGCGTCGTCCTTTAGGCGCACTTTCTAATATGATTGTTTGGCGGTTGCTGCGGCCTGTAAGTCTGTGCATTGAGGACTCGAGACCCTGAGTCCTGTCTTCCAGCACTTTGACGCGCTCTTCAAGAGGAAGACCTTGCTCAATAAATGGCGGTGCGTCTTCTTCCTCCGGGTTGGCCAAGAACTCGCTTCTCAAACTTCCGAAATTGAAAGCTTCGACGGGTATCGGACTAACAATTTGCTCGTTTTGGTCGATTGGTTCTATTGAGACAGGGAAACTTGGTTCTCGAACCTCTTCTGCTATCTCTCGAGGAGTTTCTTGTGAAATCTTTTCGGTCGCAGCGGTCTGAGGTCGCGGCGTATGTGAGCTGTACACACTGACAGAGCGGTCTGCGCCACTTGATCTCCAATACCGAATTTCAGCACTCCGCCTCCTAGACGGGGTCTCCTGTCTACTCCACAAATCGCGCAAAGCGCCTGCGCTTCGCGATTTTCGATTATGCTTCTTATGTGTTGGACTCATTTTCGGACTCGACAAAGCGACTCCAATCTCGGGCGACGGAATTGATTCAGATTGCTGGGGTCGTTGTTCGTCCCAAGCTGTGACTTTTGTGCCCGAGCTACCCCAAGTTGCAGAGAGCGCTTGAGCTTCGGCGGGAGAGAGGATGACGCTGGGAAGGGTTGCTCGGCGGCGACGAATGGTAGGCGGCGGGTCGAAAGTCAAGTATTCCTGCGGTGGGCTGGCTGGTTCAGGGGCATTGACGTTCATAGGAAACGGCAGATGCGACCCTAGAGGATTGAGAAGTTGAAGGTCACGGACTTGGAGGTCTGATATTCGTGGCGCTGTAGAGGCATTTTCAACCGGTTTCTCAATTGTATGCGTCAGTACCCCTGGGTCCTGGAGATTGTCAACAATGCGATGTATAGCGAGATATTCGAGTTACTCACGCTTCGATGATAGCCATGCTTCTGGAATGATTCCTCTTGCACGTCTTCTTTACCCTTTCTCCCAAACATCCTACGGAATACGTTTCGCAGACCACTCCTCCGCTTCTTTCTTGGCGTCATCTTCGTAGTACTGTCGGGCAAAGACGGAAAAGGACTTGGACTGTTGTACGATGCAGAAAGATCTGGGGAAGTATTTCTCTGCATGTCGCTGATAGCTCGTATAGCAGTCGAAGATCTCTTGTGCCGTAACTGGTGTGGGCTATCCTGCACTTCAGGGTGCTGCACCTCAACCTGGTCGGATGCGGTGTGTTGGCTTCTAGCATTGAGGCTCCTCTTATAACCAAGGTGCTGTTGCGCGGGTGTTTCCAGTCTTTCAGGTGATGTTTCTGTGTTGTGTTTGGCTGCATATTCCTTCTCTTCTTCCTCGTTGAGGGGGATATCTTCAGTGATGGGGATTGGACCACTAATTTTCAAATCTCCGCGCCGAATGGCCTCTGCCTTCCAACTTGACCGATGCAGCTGCCCTCCCCCGTTGGTGGTCGGGACAACAGGACTTTCTTGTTTAACCATAGCTAAGGACAAAACACTGCAGAGTCCGGCGCGGATAGTTGCAGTCTACAGACGCCCCCAATGTAGCCTCACGCAGCTGTAGCAGGGTGAACCCAAAATTTCCCAGGAGACTTTTCCATTGCCTTTCTAGTCCCTTACACAGAGCAAACTAGACATTAGATGATGCAGCTATGGCTGCGGAGTGGCCATCAGCGCATGCAAGTCCGAAACCCTTAAGATGAACAGAGGTACGAAGTACGACAAGGAAAATGCGCCCCAACAATAATAGCCTTGATCAAGAGATTGCGCAATATGATAAATTATGCGACGTTAAGGATGTTAAGAAGCTTAAAGGAATGACGAGGTTAGGCACACACGAGTTTAGGCAGGGAAGAAGAGAGGAAATTCGGAGTATATGTATCAAACGCCAGCGTCAATGAGAACCTTGCCATATGGGAGGGGATTGTGCATACATAGTGTGTATGGCTAGCAGCGACTACGGGGAGCACGAATGGCGGATTGAGATGAACGGCCGGCTAGCGAGACGTGAGCCAGAAATAGGTGTGCCAATTCACATCATGAGCGAATGCATATCGGGGTTGAAGGGGCCAAGGGTGGTGTGTAGGTAGATGGCTTTGAATCCGGTTGGCCGCTTTGGATTCGATCCACGTTAGAGCAGCGTGAGGGCGACCTTGAACCTGGTTCGGCAGCCCGCTGCGTGCCACACTGGTATGATTCCCCCCCCCC
>AJFK01000082.1:0-78034 GCA_000467715.1 Hysterium pulicare CBS 123377
GAGCTATGGCATGGGCAGCAATAAAGAGCACAGGGCCATGCTCGTTTCAGAGCAGGCATGCCTCCCAACGTGGCCACCCTCACGTCGCATGAAGGCGCCGTTGTGTGTTTGGCGGGCGCGGCGGGAGCCCACCATGGCCGTAAGCAGCGGGTGGTGGATAGACAGAAGAGTCCAATGCTGACGGCGGTCCCAACCCGCCCAGTTGGTGCTCTTCAGACAGCAGCCCGCTGTTGCGGCGTCCGACAGAGGAGCGTTGGCGGTGCCGAGGTCGTGTAGCTGCAAGAGCAAGCCCTGTCACCCACCACCCATGCAGGCGTTAGAGGTTTGAGAGAGGACGAGGCCAAGCGCAATCGCTGCACGCATTGGTGGAAAATAGGGGCAGCTAACCCTGAGAAGCGCCAGACCCGCTGTCTTGTTCTCTGCGTGGCCATGGGTGATGGATAGCTATCAGCATATCGACACTCTGACCACCGAGCCGAGACGACAAGCGACAGCAGCCCAATCAATACTGCATGCATCACAAACCGCAGTCACTAGAAGCAAATGTTTTCCTGCGCAGCTAACACATGCATGTGGAGTCGGCCGTTTTGAAGCAGCCCCATATCTCGCGTATCCAACATGCTCCCCCTGATTAATGGAGCCAGCCCGCCGTGCACGACGCAGCAGTGTGCACAGCGGCCACTAGCACTATCCGTGCCCGAGATGCGCCTTGCAAGAGCCCCGGGCAAGAAATCTGCTGTTACGAATCGCCCTCTGAATCCTCCTCACCCGCCGTTTCGTTCGTCCACGTACACATCGCTCGGATTAGGATATCGCAAGTCAGCATTTTCCTCGAGGAAGCCCATCCATCGCTTGAGGAAGCTGCTGCCCCTAAATTGCCATGATCAGTTCTGCAGCCAAACAGAGCACAACCTGCACAACCTGAAAGTCACACAGCATCATGCAAGGAGTTCAATCACACACGCGACGCCGCAGCGGAAAACGAATTCACGGGAAGAGGTGCGGTGAATTTAGCTTCAACTTACCGGCTTACCGTGTCCGAATCCCCGATCACGCAAAGATGTCTCTTCGGACGAGTCATAGCAACTGCAAAACGAATCAATGACACACATTAGCGCCTTCCACGAAGCAGGTCCTTTTGCTGTGGTTCGTCTTACCGTTCAGGCGGCGCCTCTCTCCCAAGAAACCAACCTCATAGTCCGCATTACTCCTCACTAAACTGACAATGACAGCTTCTTTTTCTCTCCCTTGAAACCCGTCCACACTGCCCAACTCAATGCCTGGATATGCTTCCTTGAGCAGCTGGGAAAGGATGGCCAGCTATAATATTATATAGTCAGCCGGACCATCAGTCGTCGTACAAGAATCCTTCAGGCTTTGCTCTATGCTAATGCGAAAATGACTACTTACCTGAGCGTTATATGGAGTCACCACTGCTATATCCTCGGGTTTCACCCCGGCTTCGACTAAATTAGAGACATGCAGCTTTACCAACGCTGCTTCTCCTTCATTACTTTTGCTCTCACCCAAACTCATGCCTTTCCCTCCTTTGCTACCAATTTCCCCATCCTCACTTTTCTCGGGAAAGTCTCCGCCTTGCGTGTCCCAAAAGACGACTGGTTCTCGTGTGTCTTCAGTTTCCTGGACTTCATATGGTAGGTCTTTCAATAGTCGAGCCTTGACAAAGTCTGCGGCCACTAGTCTGGCTTCGTATAGTTCGTCCGAGGGGAACCTCATGATCTTCTCATGCATCCGGTATTGGGTTGTTAACATGCGCTTTATGGATGGACCATGAAGAGCCAGCAGTCTGTCGAAAAGCGTTGTTTCCAACGTCATGTTCTTGACCGCATTGTTCTCTTCTGCGGCAGCATTGTCTTTGCCGCCGGTGCTCTGTTCCTCTTTTTCAGTCTTCTCCTTATTTTCCTTACCCTTTTTGTTAGCCTTTTTTGTATCCTTCTTCGCAGCTTTGGACTCTTTCGAGTTCAGCGACTTGATTGTCGGCGGCAACTGCAAATGATCTCCAGCAAGCACCAACTTTCCTGCCTTGACCCGAAGTAGAGGGACCCAACATTGAGCTTCTAGAGCCTGACTTGCCTCATCTACAATCACGACATCAAATTCCTGCCCCTTCAAATGAAAGCCGCCAGCACCGTGGAGTGTTGCCAGCACCACCTTGCTGCCTTTAACAAGATTATCCACGCAGCTTTTCTCCCTTTCCTTGAATTCCTTTCTCAGGTCTTTCATCTCCAGATAAATTTGACGTTTTTCTTTCCCATTCCGAGTTTTGCGAATGGAAGACTGTTTCTCGTCCATTTCTTTCCGAATATCCTGTACCAGCTCAGCAGCTTCAGACGTGCGTGTCAAGACGTCCAGTGAATGGCTGAGAACAGATGGTAGTAATCGAGCAGGGTGGCCCAGCCGTATCATGGGAACTTTATGTGGTGCCAAACGCTCAACTATGTTGTCTACTGAAATGTTTGAAGGGCCGCAGACGAGGAGACGTAGCTTCTGTTTTAGCAGCTGTAGGATTAGTTCGATGAGTGTGTGGGTCTTGCCAGTGCCCGGCGGACCGTGGATGAGTGCAATCTCCTGGGAAGCTAAAGCGAACTTGATTGCGTCCTTTTGGCTGTCATTGAGAGTTGGATCGGTCCATTCGATGTTGGCTAGACCATGGGAAGGGTCTGAGAAGTCTGCTGGAAGAGGTGTGGGAGAAGCCTGACCAAAAAGCACCCGAATAAAGGGGGTGTACTCTTGATCCTGGAATTTCTGAAGCTTGGTCATAGTCTGGTTCATCCTACATCACAGATCAGATCCCAGCTCCACACGACACCAACAGCACAAACACCTTCATACCTCTTATAAGTAACATCATTCGCAAGCTTGACACTAAAATACAAATCAGCCATCTCTCCCCAATAATCCTAGAGAACATATGGCTACAAGGCGAAACGCACATCCACAGCTTCCCTCCACTAGGCACATCCACATCGTCCTTATCCAGCACCACGTCCACCTTCTCCCTGCCAACCCTCAAAACTACCCCCTCAACGCCCCTCTTCACTTCCTCGCTCTTATCCTTCTTCTTCGCGCTCCCAGCCGGCTGTTCCTGCACTCCCACAATGTCTCCCGTACGGATGCCGTGCTCGGGTATGTTTGCATTCTCACCCTTTGTGACCACGGCAGGGTCCAAAGACAGTTCGAGAACGGTTTTACCGCCTAGACCGGTGCGGAGGGAGGATATATGAAGGTTTAGGATCGCGAGGCCGGATCGCGAGAGGGTTGTAGGGGTGTGAGAGCTGAGGAGAAGGTTTGTTTCTTGTAGTTCGGCGCGGAGTTCGGCGTCGAGGAGTGTGAGTTGCGTTGTTGCGAATTGTGAGATATCGGTTGGTGTTAGTTTTGGCATTTTGGGAGGTTAGTATGAAGTTGTCATGAAGTGGCTGTAGGTAGCAAAGCCGAAGAGAAATTGATGGTCCGTTCTAGGTGGGCCGGGGTTGTTTCCGGGGATGCTGCAGGTATGAAGGTGAATTCAGAGAGAGCTTCTCGTCAATCTGAATTCAGCGTCCTTCGTCCTGGAGGTGAGGTTGATGGTGAAGGTGGTCAAGGTGTTTACACAAGCCCACCCCGGCCTTTCACCAAAAATCGTCCAAGCTCCAACGTCACGTCTGCCAAGCCGTCATCCCCTGTCCATCACCTCCCCCAGACTTGGATCGTTACAACTCCCTTTTCTCTGTTTCTTCACGTCCACCTTTCCCCAAATGCGCACCTCCCGCATATCCCGCGACACGCACAAGATCACCACCCCCTCCCTCTCCACAACTCGCACTAGACCATTGCGTCAGAATCGAGTGCGTAATGGCGTACTGCAAAACTACGCTCTAAACGCGGTTGCGGCTTCGGATGTTACAAGGCGTGGGTCAGCGGGAGCTGAAGCTTCAGCTCAATCGGAATCGGAACTGTCTTCTGTGCCCGATGACGCGGGATCGGATTTTGGGATTGAGAGTTCCAGCTCGATGACGAAGAAGAGGAAAAGGGGAGAGGATGCGCCGACTCCAGCAACAACAATATCTCGTCAAAGCGAAGAGGTTCTAGTTGCTACGGTCCCGGCAGCCAAAAAGCAAAATAATAGACCTAAGAAAGCTCGTCGTGTTCCCGCGAAGAAAGTCGTTCGGCCAGATGGCAGTGTCAAAATTGAGCCTCCTCCGAATTGGGAGGAGATATACGCTCTGACTAGGGAGATGAGAAACGAGAACGTTGCGCCGGTAGATACAATGGGCTGCGAAAGTCTGGCTGACGGCATGGCGACCCCAAGAGATCAGAGATTCCAGACTTTGGTTTCGTTGATGTTGAGTAGTCAGACTAAGGACACAGTGACGAGCGTAGCAATTAAGAACATGCAGGAGAATATGCCAGGAGTACGTATATCATGTCCAAGTGGGAGTTGGACTGGGACATAACGACTAAGTGCAATAGGGATTTAACATCGAATCCATCCTTAGAATTGAGCCTACGGTTCTCAACGGCTTCATCAGCAAAGTCGGCTTTCACAACCTCAAAACGAAGTATATCAAAACTACGGCGGAGATACTCAGAGACAAGTATGAGTCGGATATCCCAGATACCATTGAGGGTCTCACATCTCTCCCTGGAGTAGGGCCGAAGATGGCATATCTGTGTATGAGTGCAGCATGGGGCAGGGATGAAGGCATCGGTGTGGATGTTCATGTGCATCGGATAACTAATCTTTGGGGATGGCACAAGACGAAGTCTCCAGAAGAAACGAGGACTACATTGCAATCCTGGTTGCCGAGGGATCGATGGCACGACATAAATAACTTGTTGGTTGGCTTTGGCCAGACGATCTGTTTGCCCGTGAGAATGAAGTGTGGGGAGTGCAAGCTTGCAGACAGAGGGCTATGTCCATCTGCAGTTGTCGGAAGAGCTGCGAAGGTGAAGAAAAAAGCGGTGGTGATCAAGAAAGAGGATGCTGGTGGCGAGGACATGTTGCGAGGGGAAATAGCCACTGTTGTACAGCAGGACATCAAAGCTGAGGATGTAGGTGAGGGAGAGGTGCTGGACATGGAAGATCTGGGAACGAGTTCGCGCAGGCGGTCAAATAGATTGATCTTGTAGGTTGATCTCAAGTCACTTGTTCACTTACTGCAACGGCGCAGTAAGTTTTCATAGCATCCGCAGCCCTCCGACCTAATGGAAGGCTCTCTTTTCCTTTGTGAAGCATGTAATATCTAAATTCTAAGAGGCCGTTGAGTGATATTGCAAATTGTCACGAAGCTGGTCAGGGTTTCATCACGTCTGCCTCATGCGGTTACCATGGTTCAGATTCACCAAGCTCGCCACAATGAATGTTGGGGCACACGTACCTTCACATGGCTGACGCGAAATTGGTCGAGGTCGCAGCTGCCTGCATTTCACAACTTCCTCGTCCGACACCTTTATAAACTTTCTACTGCCTTTGCCCGCACCACCGCAATCCAAGCTGCATCAACTCTGCCTCCACACCGCTGCAGCTGACTTCAATCTGCGAACCACTCGTCCATCCCCCATCCTGCAGCCCGTTTTGCATCCTTCACTCTCACGTACGTTCAAGATGCCACCCACCATTACGAAGCACGAAGTGACTACATCCAATCATGCACAACGCTCCAAACATCGCCACAAACGGACCTCCATGATCACCATAAAGAACGCCGCCATAAAGACGTTCTACATCATACTGGCTTTCGTTGTTATAGGCTTCTATGCGACGCTCATCGTGGACGGCGCGAAGCACTCACTTGAGCTCGAGTACAAACAAAAAGTGGATTGGAGGCTGAAGGAACTCAAGCATATGACAATAGCACGTGTTGGTGGAGAAGGCTACAGAGAGTGTCTCATTAGGGCAGAGAATGTGGTAGATACCCACTTCCAGGGCGTCAACGTCGACCGGTCACCAACATTCACAGAAGACACTCAAGAATGGAAGGAGAAAGCCTGTGGGGCATTGTTTGCTCCTCACCCTCTGACCGTTTCAAGGAAAACTTTGTCGGCTAAGTTGGCCTATGTTAAACATCACTTGGACGAATTTCTTATGCGAATTGGTATTGGGATGACAGACGCTCTAGCTTCTGCGATGAGACGGGCTGCGAACATGGCTAGGACAAAGCGTCCCCGAGTCCCCAATGCCATCCAGGAGAACAGAAACCCCGTCTCGCCTCGTACCTCGTCATCTACGATAGGCCCTTCGAATCATACTATTCAGCCACTGGGGGAGAAGATCGCCTCACCGAATCCGCCTCGCAAGATTAATCAAGTCGACCTGGGTTTTGTCAACCTTTGCGCTAACATCATTCTGGGTACTCTGGCTATACTTGACTTCAGTCTAGTCATGGCTGTGCCCTTTCTTATGTGGCTGGATTTTGCCTCGACAGGCGAGCTCACCGCCCCATGGAGGCCCTCCTCGCTCCGCAAATACCTCCCATACGACAATGGACTCAATCTCCGACAATGCCTGGAACAAGGAAGAGAAGTTCCAGTCGCAATTGTCATATATGCAGCGGTCTCTGCGTTGCTTTGCGTTCAGCAACTGCCGTTATATCTTCTCCACAACGGGTCCTCCTCGAACAGCAATAGCTTCCTCGTAGCATGTGGTTGTGGAGGCCTTTTCGCTGTATTTGTTCTTATGGACTATGGTCGTCGACATTCAGTTTCTACGATTCTCGAGAATCTTGACGCTGGTTTCAATGCCATGGGAAGCCGCCTCTCACGCTGGACTGAGAGAAACCTTGAAGAAAAGGAACGGCTCTCTGATTCGATGATTGTTCACCCTGAGGATGACGAGACAATTCACCACGACGCCTCAGAAGCCTCAAGCCAGCAGTCAGAGGATTCCGTGGAGGAAGTTGAACAAGTCGAAGTGGCACCGGACACATCCGTCAATCCAGACTCAATTACACGTACCACACACGGTTCTCCACAACCGAAGCAGAATCAAAAGGATGATGACGTCATGGAGTCTGTTCCGCTGGACTCAGAATCTGACTCAGATTCTAGTGACGGTTCCTGGACTGACGTTAACGAGTCGGGTTTGATGGATTCGCGTTTCGATATGAATTAAGTAGGGGGTATGTTGTTCTATCTCTTCTCAGGTTCACCTGTGGGTTTGATCGGATTGTAAGGGCGGTGTGCTCAGACGGCTGGAAGTTTGTGTTGAGGTGTAGTATCTGATATAGGCAAAGGACAAACACCTCTAAAGTTAGCTTCTTAAAGGAACAAATGGAGGAAAATTTATGAATTTTCGATTGGGTCGAGTGCTATGCAACCTTGCAAAGTTGAAGGTATCAGATTTGGATAGTCTTACTGACAAGTGTACAAAAGGTCAACATGTCTATTCTCCAAGGGGGGAGGTTACTAGTACTACCACTATACTCACTCTCAACTGAGAAGTAATTCGGTTCGACGAGAGTAATGTGCAAAACCCTTACGCACCTAACTTTCCTTTACTTCTGGATATCAAGCCCTAAAATCTTAACCTAGAATTAGGTAAAGTTACTTTATCCAAAGAATACCATATGCACCTAGACTTTGGGCAATAAGCTTTAGAGATGAACGTAAATTTACATCCACCTACTCCAGCTCATAGGACCGAGCTCATTCTAACACTACGAAAGCCATTTTCAATCTTATAGAGTAGTCATCATCATCTTAACCTACGTTACTAGAACTCGGAGGGCGGAGACTACTCGACTAGAACTCGGCACGCAACTCTAAAATCTACAAGCAAAGCAAATAAAGTATTGAAGAATCTTCCATTCAACTGCCCATGCCTGAGCGTATAGCTCCCGGGCGCAATCCTGAAGCTTGTCTAGTATTTATCAAGATATGCAGGAGATATTCGATCTTGGACCAAAACGCCTCTAGCCACACTTTAATATACCCCGAATATTGATACAGCCACCCGAACAGAACAAAAAGGAGGAAGAGCGCGATGAGTATGTGACAACAATGCTTGTATGCAGGCAAGGAAGAAAAAAGAATCCGCCCAACCGACCGAAAAGCGATCAGATGCCCTTTATCCCATGCGAAAATCCGGTCATATCTACGCCATGAATGCATCTTTGACGAAAAGGTCCGAAAATGATCACTGGAAGGAACCAAAAGATAAAGTGAAAAGTAACAAGTATTATGGCCTCGCTCTATTCATCAACATCGCTCTCATCCTCCTCAAGCTTCTTTCTCCTCTCCTCATCCATTTCCTTGTACGTAGCCCAACTCAGCAGTATGAAAGCCCCAATGATAAGGAGACCACCCACAATCGCAGCCGGCGTAAGCGGGGAGTTTAGGGGAGGTGGGAGGAGTTGGTCCACAATGGCTACGATGAAGATGGTGAGGAGGGCAGCCACGGAGGAGAGGACAGGGGAAGTAAGGGATATCAGAACGAGGAAAGAACCAGAGAAGACTATCAATGTTAACACATATCCGGATATATATGCAAATAAACCGGAATGGAAACGGTAAACTTACTCGCATTGGCCAACACACTAATAGCCATCATACTCGCCTGCTGTCCCCTCGGCAGCCCAAACTCCTCCCACCCCATATAATTCAAGAGTGGCAGGGGAATCCAAAGCACCAATAACGTGAAACTTCCAATCAAACTCCCGAACATGTTGGCGAAGATCATGCCGCGACCAGGGCTACATCCATCAGGCGGACAAGCTAGTCTCTTATACAGGACTTCGTAGAAGCCATACAGCACACTACCGACCCCGATGACGAGGTTCCCGAGAGCACGGGAATTGGCTTCGTGGGAGGGGGGCGCCTTATCTCCGCCCGCGCCGCCACCAGATTTGTTGCCATGTTTGGCGGGGGATTGGTCACCATATGCTACTACGAACACTCCCACAATCGCGATTGCAACGGCTACGACTTTGGAGACCTGGAGTTTTTCGTGGAGGATTGGGATACTGAAAGCGTATGCGAAGAACGCAGAGCAGTTATATATAGCCGTCAAATCGCTTGCCGTCGTCAAGTTCACTGCCACATACCAGCTGCCACCCGCAACTGTAAGGGCGCAGGTCACAAA
The DNA here is from genome assembly GCA_000467715.1 of Hysterium pulicare CBS 123377. Lineage (NCBI taxonomy): Eukaryota > Fungi > Ascomycota > Dothideomycetes > Hysteriales > Hysteriaceae > Hysterium > Hysterium pulicare. The sequence continues at coordinate 9,080 of AJFK01000082.1, forward strand.
GGCGGTCATCTTGAGCATATAGGGGACGGGTGAGTTATGGGATTGGCGGGTTGAAGGGTGAAGGGTTTGATGTTCAACCATTAGGGCTGTTTGACGGAGGGATTGAACGTGTCGACGCCAGAAAGTGGGCCAGGGGGTGGACCACTGTTGGAGTCGGAGAATTAGGAGTTGAGCGGGCCAGAGGAGAGACCAGGAGCCGTGGGTGAGGTATCTGTATAAGGAGGAGGCCATTAGCATTACTGTTTCCGAGAGAAGTGAAAAGGGAAAGTAAGAGAGCGGTGCACACTCACAGCATACAATAAGGTTTCTCCCACTTCAACTCATGTTGAATATAGACCGCTGTCTCCGTCTGCACGGTAAAGCTGACCAGACTCAACGCCAGAAATATAGCCGCGTACGTATATCTCTTCCTGGTCTCGTACTTGGCCTGCGTCTCCGGATCCCGCTCATGGAACGTCGACCGCCGACTCATTACAGGTCTTGTAGGAGAATCGAAATCCGGCGCCTCGATTTTGCCCGCTCCTCCACCCAGAAGCGGGGTTAGGGACCTGCCATCTGTCTGTCGGTGAGGTGTAGATCTAAGATCGGAAGGCATCTCAACGTCTTGATCATCCCAGTCCTCGAAGCCCAGGTCTGTATCAGACTCAGCTTCACCACCATCAGTTTCCTCCTGAAGCCCACTCTTCTTGTACCCTAGCTCGCCCGGCCTGGGAATCTCGGAAAAGGGCGAAGAAGTCCTCGAGAGCTGTCGTGACGAGGACTGTGAAAGGTGGACGGGGGAGCTGAGAGAGTCGTCGTGGATGTCTTCTGGAGGCTGCAGGGTGTTCTTGTGGAGTGGCCTTGTCTTTAACGGAATGGCAGCGTGGGGTTCTTTAGGCATGCAAGCGGCTGATGTTGGGGGGTTTGGCAGCTGGCGGCCCGTATGATCTGTGAGAGATTAGTAGGATCAGGAGCGGTGGCTGCTGGTCTGTTGCGACTCGGTGGTTGTGGATGCTGCCAGAGCACGCCAACGCTGCTACGCCTGCACGTCGGGGAGCCAGGGAGCGACAGGGTCCATTCTCAGCGAATCAACGCCGCACAGGCTGATTTGTATCAACACTTACCTAGCTGTTCATATATTCCCACGCCTTGCCGGTTCTCTCTATCTTGCATTGATACACGTTCGTAGTAGGCTCCATCCTACAATAGGCCTGGGTCTCATCAGATCTTGGTAATTCGCACGGATGATCGCTGACTTGATCAGAAGATCCTGAAATGTGACTACCACTATTGCATGCCGGACTCTGTGATTACACTTAGCTTGCAGCATCTTTTGCTGCCTTGATTATACGGCTCTTGCTACAAGGTCCCCTACTGAAATAAGGATCCAAAGAAGCATTGCAAGGCACGAATCATACGTCACGTGCTAGAGGTCGAGTGGATATCAAAATCAATAGAAACAAGGACATGATATGTAATGAGTCTGTACATCATCGCCAGACTTAAACCAAGAGATCCCCAAACGCCATGAAATGCCATCTTCTTTGGTCTAGTCGTACCTCCTCTTCTCATCAGCCCCATACTCTCCGCTCTGCCTGCCTGTAAGCACTCCCAAACTCTTTCCTCTCCACTCCCCTCTCTTTCCCTTCCGTCCCCAGTTCTCAATCGACCAGTCTGTCAGCCGCCATAACCAGCTTCCGGCGACAATAACCCCACTAACCACGTTCACAAGCCTGACAAGCAACGCTAATATCCCGCCCCATTCTTCCGCAATCGTAAGAGTTATGGGCTCGATGTCGAACTTGACAAAGACGCCCGGAACCTGGTTCTCTCCCACCAGATGCGATTGGGAGGTCACAGCGTACTGATTCGTCCAGACTGTGTGGGAGGAGTAGGCGTGGGGATTCGATGGAGATGGAGAGATTGAGGAGAGGCGAGCAAGTTGGCGGGAGTCATCGGTGTAGATGGTGGGTACTATGGAGACATAGTATTGAAATTTGTAGAAGTGGTTGGGAGTTGTGGCGATTGTCGAGTCGAGAGGGTTCTCTAGGGATGGATAATATGGCCCGAAAGAAAGTTCGTTGATTTGGTGGGAGAAGTTGAATGCTTGGACTTGTTAGTTATTTGCCCTTGGTAACAAGTCTGCGAGGCAGAATATTGCAACTCACCACTATGATCCAGATGTTCCCCAAACTCCATATAACCATGACCTCTCGCAGTAATATGAAAATCTCCCTGCACTTTATTTCCATCCAAACTTCCAAAAATCCTGCAAGCATCTGTCGATCCCTTTATCCTCGGCGTCTTTGGAAACTTCTTTTTCTTCTTTGCCGCGCCAATTTGATCATGCACATCCCACATTTCTTCCCATCCAGGCAAGTGATCATCTCCAACCCCTAAGGTATGAATCGCTTTCCCTTTACCCCACTGACTCCAGCTTGTGGGATCTTTCCGAAGCATATCTCCTGCCAGCGTCCTGTCTCCTGCTGCGTCTTGCATATTTACGTGGAGATCGGCGCATTTCATTGCGACTACTACATCAAGATTGACTTGGAGGTCATGCGATATGCCCTTTTCCACGGTGAATGTCTGCGTCGTGGTGCCGGCAAACCAGCGTACGGTTTCGGTGATAGTGAGATATGCGCATGCTACGACAAGGAGGAGGGTCCAGGCACTGCTGTCGCGGCCTTTGGTAAGGTAAGTTTGTTTAGTTTTTGCTGGCTAGAATTAGCATTCGCATTTCTGTCCTCGAGTCTAGAGCCTTAAAAAGAAAGATTAAGCAAGTAAAATTGTTCCTTATTAGTAAATGCCAATTGGTTCGAAAGATAGCTGCAAGAAACCCGAACTTACGAAATGCATCAAAGGAAGCGATTCCCCCTTTGGCAGCACCAAAGGCTTCTTCAGAGAGGCCATGCTCTGCAAATCCATTCATGGTGCTTCTCTAGGGCTCTGCGGGCCCAGGCAAAAGTTAGTCCACAATGCAGTAATGCAAGGAGTTGAAGGACTTGAAGGCTAGGGCGACTGAAAGTGACCATCACGGAAATTCAAAGAGGACACCTCGACATTCAGCCTTACGGCTGCATAAAACGCTCGGGCCATGCATAGGTATAACTACCTCGTAAGCGCGGAGCGGCCATCATCTCCGACGAAAATGTCTTCAATAACATCCATCACGTTTACCACACGATATACACGTCAATTTCAATACTCTTATTTTTTTTATTGGGGAGTACTCTATGGATCAATTCCGAGAATCATGTTCATCAGCCTATCTGAGCCGCCTCAGGTTCATATAAAGTCATTGGATGAAAAGAGTTCAGGCGACACCAGATTCACACTTATGCCTGCTCATCACTCTTCAGGGTATCATAGAGTCCCTCGCCCGAAACTCCCTTCTGTCGAGGACCACTGCCAGCATCATGTCCGCTTTGAGAGTCCGTCAATTGGTAATTATGTTCAGCCACACGTCCTGGATCCTTGTCACCTCCAATATCCGTGTTGTTGAAGCTAGCATTCGGTGCATCGCTATCGAATCCACCCTCCGTAATATTCTTGCCATGAGGCTTGAAGACCCCCGGATCTCGAGCCAGCTCAGCCGAGCCAGCATAGGAACCAGTTGGTGCAACGGGGACATTGCCGCTCCCACCGCTTGACCCACCAGCCGCCGTGTTGTAGGTAGGACCGGCACCAGCCTCTTTGCCTAACTGGCTACCAGCATTTAGCTGTGCGGACTCGTTCCAGCCCTCCTGGGCTTCACGAGCCTCGGCATCCGGTGCTGGCTCCAGACGGGTAGCTCCAGATGTGTCTGTATTGTTGGTCGTCGTTCCTCGGCTGGGTTGGCCCGATGGAGCAGACTTGGGGTTTCGCTCCGAGAAAGTTTCGGACTCAGCTGCAAGGCTGTCCGAAGTTACGACACCAGTTCCTTCTTCGATGGTATCCTTGGAGCGTGGGTCTGTGGTGACCTACCTCTTAGGTCAGTAATTTGATATGGAAGGTATTAAAGAGTGAAAACAAGCGATAGTGTATCAATATATGTACAGAGTGATTACCTTTTGACCGTGTCCAGCTGAAGATGACATGTTGTGGTGTGGTTGACAACTTTTATGGAAGTTGAAAGAATATGGTAGATTGGATTTTGTGGATATGGCTTTGCGAGGTATGGGAGGAGGACCTGAATTTAAAGAGCGAGAGTCGTCGACGATAATATTGCTCCTCACGCAAGGCAGTCTACGGCATTACCTCTAGATGACATCACAGGGTCCGCTTTTCGAAGTTGACTGATTTAAGAGTTCTCACGCCACCCGAGATATCCTTCGAATTTGATCGAACTTGGGCTTGAACAAACTACAAATTTATCAATTAACCACATGGCAATATCAGTTCGTACTCCACGCTACAGGTACACACGCATCAAGGATAGCAATGATTTTAGTTTATGAACTTTTTGTTCATTCGAGCATCAGATTTTAGACGCCGAGGCAGAGTGAGCTACGCATATATTCTAACCTTTGTGCTTTAAGCAAAAAAATGTTTCCCGAGATCCTATAGTATGCTAATTCCTTCCAACACCAAATGCATGCCGTGTACGAACCAGAGAGCAGTTTACTGCAGTCCCTGTGATGGGTCGTTCTTGTGAGGGTACCCAAAGTCCTTTCCGGTAGTTCTCTCTAAGCCTGCCTTATCTTTAGCGTCTCTTGTCACCGCATCGTTCGGCAAACCGCCAAGTTTGTCTGCGGCTTCTCGTCCTCCAACGGCATCGGTCTTAGAGATGTCACCCTTGACGATGTCACCCTTCTGAATGTTTACGTTGCGCTCGTCAAGAGAGTTCCAGTCTGAGGCAGTTGGGGGGTTTTCTGGAAGCTCAAGATTCGCCTGAGCTTCGTGGATTTTATCTGAGTTGGATTGAGACCTCGCAATACATTAGCATACACGTCTCGAAGCGTTGAACTGACGACTTTGCCTATGTAATCTTAGGGACTCACATTTTGTTGATGTGGAATTGGGAGAAAGACGTGTGATTGTCTTTGATTTCGAAGTTGTTCAAGAGTTGTTGGCGTTCTTGATTTGGGAAAGGAGCTCGAATGAAGCTATGAATTTATGATTATGGGTGGGCCAGTTATGACGTCGATATGACTTTACCACCGAAGATGCGCGAAATGCCATGAACCCACTGATCGAGATTGTGTCCCACCCATGAACCAATGCACCACAAATACGGAAGCTGATCAGGCCCAAGTCTTCTTCGCCCAACACCTGCAGGGGAATATTCACTGTTCTCACAAGATAATTGTTTAGCCTTGATATACTTGAGAAAAGAAACCAAATTTCCGTTTACAAAGATCCGTCGAGTATTCCACCTCAAGATATACCCCACCGAGATCCTTACCATACAACGAAAACACAGCGGTCAACCACTACCAATCAGTCTAGTAGAAATGCCTTGGATATGCTGCTCAACGTATACCCCATCAACATCCATAACACCTAGATGATTATCTCCGAAGTGTAGATATAAGGCTGATTCTCGCATAGAAATATGTTGATAGCGACTAACCCGATGGTGCTTGGAGGTCATATTTGACAGTCATGCGTTTTGAGGATTCTGGGGGTGTTGGTGGTTGTTTGAGTTGGTGATGAACTGTAATGTGAGTATCATCATCGCGTTTCCGACTGAATCGGCTCAAACTGTATCTATCATAGACCCACCAGGAAAAGAGGTCTCGTGCTAAGCTGTTTCGACTGAGAGTACTAGTAGAAATTATAGGGAGTATGCCGTCCAAGGGCTCGTGTATAGTGTATCTGTGGTTCAATCCGTGAACTTGTTTCCACTTGTTAATGTCGCGCCAAATCTGAAGAAGAGCGAGGCACTCTGCTGACTCGGGTTCGGCGTTGAGCTTCCTGATGGAGAATGTGCAGCAGGCTAGCGGAGTCGATGGCGATGGCGATGGGCGGAACTTCTTGACGATTGCTGCATCAGGATGACCGATTTGGTTCAACCCAAAGATGTACGTCAAGTAAATATCAAGCTGGGGAAGCTTCTCAGCTAGGAAGAGCAGGTTGCAATTGTTGATCGTTAGACCATCAGTTCCGATGACGACAAGATTGACCCGTCCTTTTGCGGAGAGAAGAAAACTACACTACCATATTTTGAATAGCGGGCCAAGTGCCAGTTGAACAGCGATGATTAACAAGGTTCTCCCAGGATCAATAGCTTTCAACGCTAGGGCATAGCGTGATCAGATGGTCTTCGGTAATAGAGCCCGCCGGTAGCTGAACGTCGCGAAGAACATTGCTGCACACTTCATTGCGTGGTCTTTGACACCTGCAAAGCCATTGGGATACCTATGTATCGGTCCGCTCACTCGGCAGACCACAAGGTAGGAGTCAAACACTGCGTGATCCAAAACGTACGCCAGGACGCCATCTGAGAATCGAGCCATGGCAACTTGGGTTGCCATACTGATGATGTCCAAAGTCTCCGTACCTCCACGACATATGGTCTTTCGGCATAGTTCCTCGGGGTGGAAAAGATGTTGGTACTACTTCTGCCAGGCCTTGCGGATTCCAACACCTGAGGCTTGGAGGGAAACTTGGAGATCACGAATACATTCTGCGAGCTTTCGATAGAGGCCTTCGTCGCCTTCCTTCTCTCCGCCTCATTCTGGTGTTCTTGAAGCCCGACAAGGACTTGTTCATTTGTGCCATTCCATGGCAAGAGACGGATCCTACAGCACTCGTTTAGGGCTGCTCTCGTATAAGGTGAAGTAGGCGAGAAGCCAGGTGTTTGATCAATCTTTATTCTTGTGGCGAACGGATCGGCTGTGGCTACCGGTCGCTTTTGGCCTGCCATTGTCTATGCCTTTGGGCATGAAAGTCTTCTGCATATATTAAACCAGCGCTACACAGAGAGTGATGTAGATGTGAGGGAGTGGGAAGTAGAAATGAGATGGGTAGCATGGGAGTTCTAAGTGAGGACAAGCCGGGCGTACATGCCCTTGGGCTGTGCGTCTGGCCTTTCTTAGAAAGAATGAAGTCATATTGTACTTATCCTCACTAAAGAAGTATGGACGTGTGAATTGGAGGAAGGTGCTGGTTGATAGCGAAGACGAGAGATGGAGAAGGTTGAAATGGACGCTTGGGGGTAAAGAAGTCGCGATTGGAGGGAGAAGGCGGATAGAAGGCGGATGGAGGATGGAGCTGCGAGGATCATAGAAACTGAAGCTTCGTTGGGGTGTGGTGGAAGCTGTAAAAGGATGTAGGGTTGAACCTCTGCATCTTTGGACTGGAGTGTTTATCAATCGCCTGGCTGCATGGGACGTCGTCCAACCTTCCTCTTAAGCGCCAGCACTCGACTTATCGTTGTACGGCTGACGTTTATCATAGCATGGAGATGGTGTTTAAGAGGCTAAGTAGGCATTGATCACAATATCCGATTCCGTATCTCTACTAGACACCCTGCTCCATGCTATGAAAGTGTTTCAAAAAATGAAGAACGAGACCCGCTATGTGCCCAAGCATCGCTAGACAATCTAAATAAATGCTAGGAAAACAATCTAGTGAATATGAAAAGAATTAAGTGGGGTGTCTTAAAAGTACTTGCTAAAATGACCACGGAGGAGGGTGCCCGGGGGCCAAAAGATTCGTCAGCTGCCAGGAGTCCGCTGAAGGATCTCAGCCAGCACAGCTGGCCTGAGCGGCTGACTAACCATTAGGTTCGGAGACGGTTCTAACGTTCTGCCCTGGTCGATTTCGCATGTCGGTCTGTTCGGCTTGCGAGTTATCGGGGTTCCAAGTTGCCTTACAGCCTCATCCGCCAGCCCCTGAGCTTGGGCGCCTAAGGCGTTAAGGCAACGAAGCCCAATTCCTCGCGAACCAGTCTCGGAAGCTAATTGGCTGAAGGTCCGGGAATTGAGTATTCAGGTATGCAGGGGCATTAAAATCATACCTGCCTTCTGCGGTGGCAATAAGTGCGAACAGTCGCTTCTGTCTCGGAACGTCGCCCGCAAGTTGTGCAAGTGTCAACTCATACTTCAGGGTGTCGGGATTGTGCCACTGAACCTGCGTGAACTGTCGTCCTGATCAACGAACTCATCAGTTTCATCTAGAGAGTATAGGGGGTGGTAATAAGATACCTCGACATTGTCTAATTGTCTCAATTAGAGCTGATACGCTCGTCCTCTCTCCACACATGGAGAGTTCCGCTGGCCATTGTGGCATATCCAAAGCCCGTACAACAAACCTGCCAACATCATACGCAGATGTCAAGCAGAGGCTGGCAAGATTGTTCGCAGAATCGTATACAGGTGCTTGGGCCGTCATATTTCGAACGTCGGCAATGTAGTCACCTTCGTTCGCGAAATCAGAGTTGATGCCAATGCGATGGGATAGGAGTCCGTTTATGGAGAGCCTCTCGAACAGGATTCCACATACGAACACGGTGGATTGGATGTATCCGCGGTAATGTTGAAGAAGGGCAAGTGCTGCAGCTTTGCCACGATCTAATGGATCATTTGGAATTCGCAACGCGGGAAGTCCTTCATATTCTGCTGGAGCGAACCGTCTAATCCCGCAAGCAACCGCAGCTTCTATCAGCCTGAGCTGCGCGTTGCCGGGTACTGTAGATATGACCGTGTCTACACCCATCAATGAGTGCTGGATCGAGGAGGAGTCATTATAGTCCACGACTTGACATTGATATCCTTGTGAGAGGAGTCCGGGTTGATGCTAGGACCGAGTTAGATATTTGACTGTAACAGAAGTTTGTCGAAGCCTTTCCCTGGGAAGGAAATCGTAATAGCCAAAGGACCATAGACGATAGGAGTCGGTCACGTCGGAAGAGGAGAAGGAGAAGGTAATGAGCACTTACGCTTCGCGATAGAATGAGTAACTGATGACTCGTCTGTTCTTGGATTTCTCGAGCAATGATTAACGCTAGGCCGCAGGTTCCTGCTATAGCTATGCGCATTGTGGACATAGTCGATTTCTCAAACTGTAGGGGGAATAAAGCAAGTCTGTGTAGTCTTCAGATAGTAAGAAGCCTGACACTGCGATGGATTTCCATTTATGCGCCCTTCGACATGACAGCGTACAAGTTTCAGCTTGAGCCTCATGGAAAGTGCAGGGTGCACTCAGACTGTTCTGACTACACCCGAGAGTTGTACAAAGGATTGAATCACCCGTGACTCACAAGGGGATTGGTTTAGGGTACGGTGAGCGGACAGCTATTTTCATACAAGTGGCTTTTAGAGACCAGCTTTAGTCACCTAGTACGGTTAGAGAAAAAGGGAACGGACATAGTGATGAAGAAGGAAGCGTGTAGGATGGAGAGGGCTGGATCGAACCAGCCAATGGAAGAGATGAAACTTGATATTGCATCTGCAACGACATGAGGACAATTGATATGAGCCAAACTGTGTATTAGTAGACCCCAGAACAAGGAAATCACTGGACACCGTCTTTTCAGTATTCAAGGATTGGTCGGAAGTCATTCCGCCATGGCCAGAAGAACGGCCTGTTACAAAAAGAACCTTGTGCAGAACGTGCGGCTGCCTTGAATCAAGCTTTGCCGTGAGTTTGAGGTCTACTTAAACCCTATGCTGGTACTTTGATTCGCAGCCCGACCCTGCGTGCGAAGACGCCCAACAACCGTCGGCTTCGGCCGGTAGAACTATGAGCAGAACAGAGGACGTCTTCTAGTCATGGGAGTAGCACTTGGCATAAAACAAAAGATATTGATGCCTAGTGGCTCTCTCCCACGACGGTGTGAACAACATCATCTTCGTCCAGTTGCGTTCCGGTTCTTCATTACCGTTGGCCCCAAGTTCTCGACGATACTACGGTGGTACCCAAGCGGAATTGCCCATTTGATCCGAAAGCGTCTTCGGCCAATGATGGTCCAGAACAGCAAATCCGCTACGGGAAAATGTTGTCTAGAAAAGCAAGCGGAGGTGAGGCCCGCAAAGCGTGGCGCAGAATAGTTCAGCCCTAAGGCTGGACCAGACTGCAGGGACATCAACTTACACCGCACATTCCGCTGTGTGGTTTTGCACCTCCGCGTGCTGTCGGCGGGAGCATGGCGAGTCTGCGGGCGAATCTAATGGAAGTCCACAACGGGGGGCGACGATCCGGTTACATGCATCGGAGGTGGTGGACGAGGGATAGGCCCATAGACGGCCAACCAGATGTAGCAGAAATAGCAGGCCTTTCATGGCAATTGCTCGGGGGATGCACTTGTTGAAAGGTGTTGCTGGTCGAATGCCGAAAGAGGAAGTTGGGGGCGAAATCCGGTGAGGTTAGAAGAGGCAGAAAGAGCTCTGGAATGTTTGGCAGCAGTAGTCTGCAAAGTCTGGGAAGTCTGGGAAGTCAGAGAGTTTTGGAAGATCTGTGATTGAGTGATCCACGAGCCTGTCCTTTGGGTGCAGCTCACGAAAAGTCCCCACATGACAGAAGTGTCACTGGAACTGCAATCTAGGCGCGCTACTAGCAAGGCCATCTAGGCAGACCATTGCCGCCGATGCCTGACCCTAGCGTGGCCCGTGGACGGAAAAAGAATATGGTAAGATGACTTGCTACATCGTTCCAAGGTTTCTGCCTCCAGACAGTGAGATGATCGATTCCGGTAACAGTGGGCCTGTAGCGTCCGATGAAGGCAGAAAAGGAAACAGATAAAAGCCAAATCCACGTTGATCTCGAGTGTGAGTGTAGTCAGATGAGCTGAACAGACAGTGCTCGGGACTCGTGCAGAAGAAGTGAGGGTGCAGAAGTGAGGGTGCGTCGTCGCAAGCAAAGCTAACTTCTGCCCGATCTTACTGCTAAGGATCCCACGCTGAGTAGTTGCCTGTTCATGGTGGTATTTTGATGGTTTACTCGAGCTGAAGAGGTGCCAAAGATGGCTTTCACTTGTCAGCGCGCAGCTTGCAAGTGAGAATAAAGTTCGGGGGCAACCCGAAATAGTTCGAGAAGACGAAGTGTGGGGATGTCACGTGCCTTCGCGATCTGGTGGCGACAGGTGCATTTGTTTACATCAGTATTCATTATCCTTCACATGCGTATGGGATAGGAGCTTTGATGGATTATACAGAAGAGGAAGACTGTTGAGATGTGCCGTTTGATTGATCAGGCCCAGGCTCAGAGGAGATACGGTAGGCCTGGTAGGGAAGATGCCACACAATTCTTGTCGAGATCAAATTGATGCAGAAGTGTTGCGGGAATCGGTGCGTTTTGTTTAGGATATTTGCGAGTTCAATCTAACAAAACACATTCTGTTATTCATAGCACAAATATTTGTGAAGCAAAGAATGCGGTTAGGTTCCTGCAAAACATCGCCCGGACCGAAGCGAGAATTGACGCGATTTAACCAGGACGCGCCGCTGCTATCACCAATATTCCAGACACTGATACCTTTACTTATTCTTCCACATCTGTGACCATTGTTAAAGAGTTTTGGAGGATATGAACGACTCCCCATCTCCTCCTTCGTCGGATGCGTCCAACCCTGGTGTTGCTTCCAGTCCCAATTCTAGTGGCCTGGCTTTCTTGGTCCACTCCCCAGACACAGTCCAGCACAATCTTCCTCCCGATGTGGACAATAAGCCTCTTGCTCGTCAGAGACGTCGACGGACTAGGTATGATTTTCTATGCTTTATATCATTTTCGACATGAACATGTTTGCGACGCGTTGTTAGCATGTTGTTAACCTTGGTGGCTCGCACCAACGCCAATCCTCAACCCCACAAAAGCCTTCTGCTGACCAAAATGCCCAACAGCAAAGAAGACGAGGAGATCCTAAAGACAGAATACAAGCGCAACCCCAAACCCGACAAGGCTGCTCGCATGGAAATTGTCAGCAAGGTTGCTCTTGGAGAGAAAGAGGTCCAGGTCAGTCAACGACTTTCAAAAACTCGGTCAAGTGCTTCGAGCCCAACGACTAACGTGCCGCCTAGATCTGGTTCCAGAACAAACGTCAAAATGACCGCCGAAAATCTGGTCCTGCCGACTCGTACGAAGTCAACCCGCAGACCAGTTCCACCGCTGGCCTGATGTCGTCTTCAACCCTGTCCGGTATTCACATACACGAAGACGAAACTGATGCGGAAGAGGAGAGCGTCAAAGAGCTCGAATATCCGAATGCACTGCGGTCGACTGCAAAGACAGGGTCACAAACGACCAACATCACCCTTCCATCCACGGACACTCATTCGTTTGAGACAGCTTCCACTGAACCCAGCAGTTCTCAACCTCTCACATCTTCCCAGGATACAACCCAGCATCGATTTACTTACCTCGCGAATCGCCGCAGCGCATCCTTCATCAAGTTTAGCGAGGAGGAAATCGCAGGAACAACCCTCACAGGCGCGGCCACGGACCAACCAACCCGAACAAAAAAACGCGCGCATTCCTTCATTCGACTATCCATGACTGCTGATGGCAAAGCACGTGTCATTACAGATGCAGACCTATCGCCTTCTCCACCGCGGCAGAGGCTTGTTCCTTCAACCTTTGCCGGACGCGCAGCGGGACTTCGTCGCAGTTACAGTGCCGCTGGTTTGAAGGACAAATTATTGGAAGCCGCACAGGGGCCCTCACCAAAACTTCCCCGCACATCGATCGGACGCTCCCGTGACTCCAGAGCTTGGGAGTTCTGGTGTGATCCTGATTCCAGGAACTCTCTGACGACGAAGGCAGAACAAGAAGGAAGTGGCTCCGCAGCAGACGCAATTGGCCTGATCCGTGCGAACAGTAGAGCCGCTTTGATGTCAAACCGGAACAAACGAAATACGCCAGTGTTAGGAAGGACGGAGTCATCGAAGATTTCGACCAAAGATGGAACTCAGAAGACGAGACCACCTCTTCAGCGTGCCTCCACCTCCTACGGTCGTCTTCAGACGAAAGCCATGACCACCACATCGGAAACACCAAAGGGCAAGAAAGGCGAGAATGACGAATTCGAGATCCCGCAAACTGAATCTGACAAAGAGAACTGGATACCGGATCCCCCAACTCAGGCTTCTAGTCGTGCCGCCGCTCCATTGCAAGTTCCCCGTCGCACGCGCCACATACTCGGCGAAAACATTGAGATTATGTCTCAAAGCAGTAGTCTTGGGTCCATGCTTGCTCGCGAGAGACGTCATAAAGCAGGACAGGCTGCAGATGCCGAGAACATGAATCCGGAGGGGGATGGGGAAATTGCGCAATTCATGGGGAATGCGAGTGGCGGGTTGAGTGAAAGAACGAGTTTGTCTAGTGGTGAGGAACTAGGCTGTGTGGAGGGCCTTTTGGCATTGAGTCAAGGGAACTGGAGGTGAGTGTTGTGTGAGCAGGGTAGGCGTTTGTGCTATGGTGATGCGCTGGTGACAAAAGACCATGGTAGAGTGATGCAAAGTGCAAGCGGACATGGCCTAGTTTGCTGTTTTGATGTTTTGATGCGTTTCTTCTACTATGATGCATTTGAAGCCGGATGATCAGGTGTTCTTGTAGGATATGGCGTTTGGAGGCATCTAAGCTGTGAGTTTGTCGTTCTAGGCACATTGATAGTATCCAGTAAATGGCTTCCATTGCACCACACAGCTCAATTGTTGTGTGCTAGTTTTTCAAAATGAAACCTATTCAACCTTACTTTGATGTTATTAGGCAAGGATACTATGGCTACCTTTCATTAATTAACCATAAATTATGTTATGGGACCTAAAAGTATGTGCCAACGCTTTACAGAGTCCAGATGCACTTGTCTTACAGTGGTTAAAGTGCTAAAACAAACGATCCAAGGTCACTTTTTTGCTTCTCTTAAAGTCTAGAATTGCAGTTCAACTCCTTATGTTGTACTATCTAATACATATGCTATAGATTGGGAATGCTTCATTTCATCGCCTCCACTTGCCTTTCTCAAACCTGGGGTATCATGAATTATACTCGCTTCAACACTACCATACCACCTCACATAACCACGCAACATCCCTTGAGCGCCCTGAACACCCTCGGCAAAAGCTTCTTGACAACCTCCTCCACCTCATCATTCTGTCCCTGTTGTTGCTGATGTCCGCCTCCGTACTGCTGTCCACCAGGATATCCGGCTTGTCCACCATATTGTCCACCATGTTGCTGGCCTCCGTGTTGCTGGCCTCCATGATGTTGTCCTCCTCCATATTGCGGTGTAGAAATTGGCGGGGGATTTGATGCAGATCCGCCTTGCAAGTTTATGTAGATTCGACCTTCGTTCGCTTCGGTGTTATACTGGAGACCGAGTTCCTGACATATTTGCTCCACCCTCGGTTTAATCTTCTGAACATGATTCGCACTGTGATTTCCTTTCCCAACAATAACATGCAAATGCGTTTGGCCTTGAGCCTGCGCGGCCCTAATCCTTTGCTCCAAAATGTCCTCCGCCTCCTCGACAAATTGGCCGTGTAAATCTATCGTGTCGCCGCCTACCCTTCCCTCGGCATTGTTCTCGCGAAAGATATATTCAGATGCCTGCTTATTATATTGATCCATTTTCGCGGCATGTTGTTTCCCTTCCTCCGAGAGTTCATGCGCTAAAGCACCGTTGCCAGACTCGTAGGCTTGGTGCGCCCGATCGAAGCATGACGAGCGTTGGCCCGCTTCTCTGCGCGCGAGATCACGTAGGCGGTCATATTCGGCTTCCGTGGAGCTGGAGGAGTGGTTGAGAGCTGTATACTACATGAGCACTGCCCTGCGAGTTCTCTAAAGTTGTGGGTAACCTGGTTTGGGAGTATTTGTTGATCGACGGCAAATCGGGCGTAGAAGATTAGGGAAGAATAAAGGCTGTCTACAAGCAAAACTTACCGCGACCGCCCAATTGGGTCATAGGAATAGCCATATCGGAGCTTGAAGATGCTGGAAAAAATGTGTAGTTGTGGTGCGGTTGTGATTTGCATTGAATGAGGCTGGGATGGAATATGCATGGACCAGAGATTGATCGCTGCGCTGCCAAGAGATTCGGACGAGATCTTGGTGAATGGCAGGTGAACGGACGTCAATTTTATTAATATGTTGAACTATCAAAATCGCATGCCTACCTCTAGAACCTGCGATTGGAATCGATAATTCTCCCATGTGTCAAACTCATCGACTGGCCGGCAGAAGCTCAGCATGATCCTTAAAGTGGAAATTTCTCCCTCTCACAATGCAGCCAAGCAAGAAGAGTCGTGGTCAGGTTCTTTAGAAGAGCATCATGATTAAAGTTCGATTACTCAGGAACACCCACTCTGTAGATATTTAACATTGGGACCGACGAAATATATGATATACACAAATGAAAGAGAAAAGCCATGCTCTATTTACAAGACGTATCATATTCCTCCAAACATGTCCAGACACCCATGGACAAGCCCATCAAACACATGTCTCAAGAGATAACTCACATACTTCCATATGCTAATCCGCCAACAGCAGATAACCACCTCATCGCATAACATGGACTCTTGAGTATATCCATCAACCATCAACCATCACTCTGAGATATCTGCTGTACGAATGTGACAAACGTCGGTGTGCTTGATAAGACGAAAGCGAACCGAGAATCGACATAAACAATATGGGCACTCATACCTATTTATGTGCCGAAGCAGCTGATCCTTCATTATTGTGTTTCTGCCTATGGTGAGTATTGGAAACTGAGGTGGTTTGTTGATCTCGTCTTTATTTTCCAATCCTTGCTTGCCCAATTTCATTGCTTATTTCCAATCTGAAATGTCACTCCAAGCCTCAAGGAGGGCTCGGCTTTGCGTTGATGGGGTCTGGGATACAAGATCGCGAGTTGAGAAGGTCCCATATGCTACAGCTGCGGATTTCGATGATGGGTGGAAGAAGCGAAGAAGGGGCGCGTCGGGAATCTGGATCTGACTTAGACCAACGATAAGAGATAGGTATGTATGAAGTCTTGGAAAGGCCCGGGTGAGAATATCGAGGTTGCAGGGATTTGTTGTAAACCCGGCGACGCCGATGACTAACAAGTTGACGTTGCCGCTAGGGAGGGCCGAGAGTTTTGCCTTGAGGTTTTGTAATAGAGACAGACAGTTCTTGTTAGTATAGGTACCCCAATCCAAATAACTGGAAAACATCGGCTGTAATCCAACGACACTGTCCTCTATAGCCAGTTGCTGCGCATTAAAGGACGGCTGAAAGGATGGCTGCGCGTCGCAAAAGAACTGTGTTACGCAGCGTACGGCGTTGTCAATGACAGAAACAAGACCGTCGATGGACCCGTGCTCATCTGAATATCCGCTACAGCGGTATACTGTAAGGTACGAGTCAAATGCGATGGTAGAGCTGAAAACTGGGTCGCCACTTAGAAACTGAAGTTTTGCTGCTTGGACGCTTGGATTGATAACGCCTTGGGGGGCATTTGGGTGGAAGATGGTGTCGCGAGGAACGTCCTGATAGCAAAAATAATGGAGGTAGAAGAGTCTCCACAGTCTTTGGATACCAGGCCTTGAAGCCCGAAGAGCAATTTCCAGTTCGCGTAGTCGGTCTCTAGAAGGCTCGGGTTGCTGAGTCTCATGGAGAGCAGTGATAATCGTCTCGCAGTCCCAGATTGTGTAGTAAAATTTTACTTCGACATTATCAACGCTGATAAACTCGAGTCTACCCTTTGAAATAGAGCGAATGCTTGTTGCGTGGTATTACTGGCGAAAGATATTGAATGATGTTTCTGTCGAGGTCTTTGTAGGAATTGAAATTTGACCACCCTTCCTATAAGAAAGCTCGCCCTAAAACTTTAATACCTCTCACCACATAGCGTACCTTCGATAGACTAACGGATCAGCTCAAAAAGCCATAAGGCTTAGTAGCAGATAGAACCTAGGAATGGGCCCAGTTAATGTGACACTGGAACTAACACAAGTCAAAGGGGACCTTGCCGCTTACTTATCGAAGTCAAGACGATAGCGGACGTGACCATGGAGCTGGGTTGGTTGGCAAGGGATAGAACTATGGGAGGAGCCTCTCGAGGAATTGGGAAGAAGGGCTGGTTTGTAGCCAGACTTGAGATTTGCGTTGGTTTAACCCGAGGACTATAGGTTTCCGTGACATGTATGCCTATATTTTCTCTCGTAGCGCAAAAATGGACCTATTTGTATAGGTAAACATCGTGTACTCTAACTGCTTTGATTTAGCCAACGTACTGCATCTACGTACCTTTTGAGAAGCAATAAGGTGACTTGTATATGTGTACTTTGGACATTGACAAAAAGTAGACAAAAGCAACAGTATCGATGCAAGTCATATACTAGGAGTCAATTCACCCTTCGCATTGCCCAAGCCAGAAACCATTCGACTCAGGAAGACAGTATTCACATTCCAGTGTACGATAAATCATGTCCACATGTTGTCTGTTCTCGCCCTCATGCCATGCCAGGGTATCATAATAACAAATCGATAATTCCATTCAGGGCTCAACCTGCTCATTGACGTTCACCCCGTTCTGCATCCATTACAAGCACTCTCTGCAGAAGGTCCAGACCCCAACACACCAACATATCATGCAAGATCGTATCTATCTGACTTCATCATCTTCATCGGTTCTTCGGGGTCGCACTCTTGCGCGGTTGTGTGGCTAGAGCTTTCTTCATGAGTAGAAGAGGTATGATGTCTGAAGATTTGGTACGATTGATGGCCTTTCGACAAACGGGGCATTGTGATCGCTTATGCTCGCCCGGACCGTTACGGTTCTCGCCTGCTATGAGAGCTTCCATAAGGCAAGTGTGACAGAAAAGATGCCCTATAGCTTCATCAGAACACACCATAGGTAGTGTTCCTTACAGATTATGACTTACCACATGCCGTTGCCGTGATATTCGTAGGCGAATCCATACAGATCACACATGTGAGATTGGAGAGTTTTACGGGCTTTTCGCTCGGTTTCTCCTGTGCCTTGACTTGCTCCAACCTTTGCTTCTGAAGGGCACTCTGAAGGGGGGCCTTATCGTCTTCCTCATCCACCAGGTCTATCTCCTCTATTGGCATACCATCAGTCCGCGGCTGTTCTGATGCTGCACGTGCGCTAGTGCCGTTGTTCCGTTTGAGCCGCTTCGCTGATGGACCGGGCGTAGCGTTGGAACTTGTGGGCATAACTACATTTCGTTTGGAAAGTCGTCGGTAGCCGCTGAAAGTGGGAGATGTCGGGGAGGAAGCGTCAGCGGTGAGGTCGACGTAACCGTTGGGCAGACGAGGCATGTTCGAGGCACGGAATGTGGAGAGGGCGGGTGAGCGGCGACGTCGTTCCATTTGTGGGAATGACCAGCCGCCTGCCTGCGAGGGGCTTTGAGGATTGAGAATCGTGTCGAGGAAGTTGGACGGTGGAGTGGGTGAAAACCGTTCAGGCGTGGGCACGTATTGGTTGGCAAGAGTGTCGTCGGCTAGAGCGTCTTGGAAGAAAGAATCGTTTAAAGTGAATGGCGTGCCAGGCCGTGAACTTGACCTGGACGTCGATTGGTAGCTGTTCGAGTGGTGGAGGTAATGAGGAGGTTTGGATCTCTTTGTGGCGTGAGTGAATGAAGGTTGTTGGTCTTGGAACGAGTCGAAATCAAAGTCAGACATGGTGAAGACGATCATGCACAAGGAGAGAGAGAACAAACAGGGCGAAGAATGAGTGAAGATGGTGAATGGACTTGGGTGAGGATATGTCGTTCCTTAATATCATGCAGTAGCAACTCCTTCCGTGTCTCGGCGCCGCCCATGGTGGGTAATGTTATTGATGGCCGCCACCCATCCAAGCCCAGGTGCGTCGACGCATCTCGTAAGTGCTCCACGCCAAGAACCCGGCGCGATTTTGGAACATGGAGAAAGGAGAAGAGCCATGACGGCAATCATCACATTCACTTCTTTTCTCGTCGCACACGCCCATCATAATAACCACTGGATCCTGGAGCGATGGAGTGACAAGGTAGTCACGAAACAATACAATGCGCTGCAGCCATCGAGGCGCTTTAGCTACAAAGCGTGTCACTCGTCCGCGATGCGTCCCATCCTCCCCCACCCCGATATGGTACATACCCCAGAGATGCCTGGCTACTGTCGAGGCAAAGCAAGAAGGTTATAGCGACCCGCAAAAGAGGAGTCTATCTGGTGCGACAAATGCTGCACATCCACTGTGTCTCGATGCTAATTTACCTCTCAGTTCCATCCGAAGCACGATTCAACGAAATAGGAGTACAGCAGCTCAGTAGCCATGTACATTCACAAGTATTCCCTGCCTCTGGGACCTCTCCACCCGCCGAACTCGTAACTCTCTCGAAAGACCACCTCACTCGTCATGACCTCCTCGGCAAGAACCAAGACTCGACCCCTCCAGTAGGCTTCGATCTTCCCACGCTTCAAGGAACATCGCTGGATGAACACTTCCACAAGCTTGGAATGGATTCTGCAGAACCGTACCTGAGCCTTGCGAGAAAACTTGTGTGGGCGAACCCTCCTCGAAAACCACGGAAATGGCTAAGAAGAAGTGGCTGGACAAAGTATAATAGTGATGGGACAAATGAACCTGTAGACGCGCCAAATGAGTCGATGCTTACATTCGACACTGAAGTCATGTGGAAGGAGACGTCCTTTGCATGTATGGCATGTGCTGTTAGCCCTACGGCCTGGTATGCCTGGATATCGCCTTGGCTTCTCAGTGAATCGGAGACAGATCGCCACTTGATACCATTAGGCGATCCATCGCAACCCCGGATAGTTGTAGGTCACAATATTGGATATGATCGAGCTAGGATTCTGGAAGAGTACGATATCAGTCAATCCAAGAATTCCTTCATAGACACCATGTCACTCCATGTGGCTTCGAATGGGATGTGTTCGCGACAGCGACCATCGTGGATGAAGCACCAAAAGAGTCGGAAGCTGAGGGAACAATTTGCCAATTCCGATGAAACTGCGGAACTATCAAGTTTGCTAGAATCAGGGGCTCTTCCAGATGAAGAGGAGGAATTATGGATTGGGAGAAGTGCTATCAACTCACTGCGGGACGTTGCAGAATTCCACTGCAATATAACTATCGACAAGGCGCGCAGAGAATATTTTGGGGAGTTAGACCGACCTGGAATCCGGGGGAAATTAGACGAGCTCCTCGATTACTGTGCTGCCGATGTTGAGATCACTCATCGTGTCTACCAGAAGGTCTTTCCCCTATTTTTGGAGACTTGCCCTCACCCAGTAAGCTTCGCAGCACTACGGTTTCTATCCGCAGAAATCCTTCCTGTGAATGAGACTTGGGATGCATATCTCGCCAACGCAGAGGCCACTTATCACAGGCTGGAAGATGCGGTGAGGGAACGGTTAGTAAGTTTGGCTAATAGGGCTCTTGAGGTCAAGAATAAGCCCGAGATATACCTGAACGACCCTTGGCTGAGCCAGCTGGACTGGTCAGGTCAAGAAGTTAAGATGGTGAAGGGCAAGAAGAAAAATGATCCACCTAGACCTGCTGCACGCCAAAAGAAAGCAGGAATGCCGCAGTGGTATAAAGATTTGTTTGCTTCGAATAGTGCTCCTCTATCATTGACAGTCCGGACACGAGTAGCGCCTCTTTTGTTGAAACTTGCTTGGGATGGACATCCGCTGGTGTGGTCAGACAAGCATGGTTGGACGTATCAAGTCCCAATGGACGAGGTGTTTATGTATAGCGCTAAAGGGATGAAAGAGCTCGACATGTCAGAAGAAGAAAATTTCAAGCTGTGCGATGATAGGAAACACCGCTACTTCAAGATTCCACACAAGGATGGTCCCACCGCACGATGCGCAAATCCTCTGGCGAAGGGATATTTGCAATATTTTGAGAAAGAAACGCTCACATCTGAGTATTCTTACGCTAAAGAGGCACTGGAGATGAATGCCTCTTGCTCATACTGGATGAGTGCTAGGGACAGGATCATGTCACAGATGGTTGTCTACAACAACAACAACAACAACAACAACAACAACAACTCTTCGCCCACAAAAGCGCTTCAATCAAGATCTGGCGGTGGTAAAGTTGGCTTCATTATCCCTCAACTTATTCCGATGGGAACAATCACCAGACGAGCGGTTGAGAACACTTGGCTTACGGCAAGTAACGCAAAGGCTAATCGTGTTGGCTCTGAACTCAAATCGATGATTCGGGCTCCCGAAGGATACTGTTTTGTCGGAGCCGATGTCGATTCTCAAGAGTTGTGGATCGCTAGTTTGATCGGAGATGCCACATTCAAACTCCATGGTGGCAACGCCGTGGGTTTCATGACACTTGAAGGCACCAAGGCTGCAGGCACGGACCTGCATTCGCGGACAGCTACGATCCTGGGTATCTCTAGGAATGATGCTAAGGTCTTCAACTACGGTCGTATCTATGGCGCAGGTCTTAAATTTGCTGCGACTCTTCTTCGTCAATTCAACCCTAGCCTTAGCGACTCCCAAACCTCAGAGACAGCAAACAACCTTTATCAGACGACGAAGGGCAAGAAGACAACGCGAAGGACGTTACGGGAACGGCCTTTCTGGCGAGGTGGAACAGAATCATTTGTCTTCAACAAGCTCGAAGACTTCGCCGAGCAGGAGCGTCCTAGAACGCCCGTTTTAGGTGCTGGCATCACAGAAGCGCTCATGCGACGCTATCTGACCAAAGGAGGTTTCATGACCTCCCGAATCAATTGGGCCATTCAATCCTCTGGAGTAGATTATTTGCATCTGCTGATTGTCAGTATGGACTATCTCGCACGGCGCTTCAACCTTGATTGCCGGCTAGCGATCACCGTACACGACGAGATCCGATATTTAGCCAAGGAAGAGGATAAATACAGAGTAGCAATGGCCCTGCAGGTTGCCAATGTGTGGACGCGAGCAATGTTTTCGCAGCAAATGGGAATTGACGAGCTACCACAATCATGTGCCTACTTCTCAGCTATCGACATCGATCATGTCTTGAGAAAAGAGGTGGATATGGACTGTATAACGCCTAGCCATCCGGACAAGATTGCTCATGGGGAAAGCCTCGACATGGTTGGATTGCTTGAGAAAGGTGATCAAGCTCGACTCGACCCGACTGTTGTCCCACTCGAGGCGCCGCAAGTCGAGAAATACGCAGACACATACGTACCACGGGTTCCTGTCATGGCTTCCCTAGACGGTAGCTCAGGTACCAACCACACGTACCTCAAAGCGCAAATCACCGGGAGCGATAAGGAACTTCGGGAGATCATGAAGAATGTTCGCCAACCCAGGCAAAGCACGTCGCGAAAAACCAAAAAGTCGTCGGAGGAAGACGATGAGATAGAGCGAGCGATGATGCATAGACCTGAGCAAATGGCTCGGTTGCTACCAGTCGATGAGCCATGGACCGCGCATCGCTTTTCGAAAGGCTGGGACAGTAAAAAGGCCGGGGGTTGGCATCATTTGGATAGACATGCGGCTTCTGCAACGAGGTATTCTGGCAGGGTGTAGCTCTTGTCTTTGGTGGGGTGCAATGTCTGGTGTATATTATGTGCGATACTGTAGCGACTCATTGTATGGAAAGGCGTCAAGAGACATGTTTGGGTATGGAAATGGTGTTGAAGAAGAGGACAGGATGGGTTCCTTCATTTGGCTTCATATTCTTTGTACAATATTTGACAGCATACCATGCGACAAAGTCCATCCAAAGTCACCCACTGTGTAGTTTCTTGGAGTGGTGAACTCAACAGCAACATGCAAAATCGCCAAAGTCAAGGGTGATGCGCAGACCACTACTTGGGACCAGAGCCTCTCGTCTCGTCTCGGTCCCTGTCGATCAGGGCAGATGCAGAGCCAAGGGTTCTGAAATTGCCGGCTGATGCTGAAGAGTGCACAGCTCTGTTTCACTCGGAAACCGAAGCATCTCGATTCGAAGAGATAGTTTACAATATAGACTAACGTAGAAGTGGTGAAAGTGAGTCTGCAATTGCTCCCACGCATACGCCCACCCACGCCTCGTTACCCCTGGAAAATTGTCACGTAATCCCTGCCAGGGCCCTGCGTCTCGCCATTTCTCACCGCCACGATGAAAAAACCCTCCCGACTTTGCCTCCGTCCTCCTTTTGCCTCTCTCCACAGTCGACCCGCTTGCACAATTCCTTCATAAAGGTCGCAGAGCCCACTCCTCAAGAGCATAACTACTCTATCTTTCCCCGCATTTTCCGAACCTCACTCACTCCTTTCGCCGTCTTTTGAAGGAATCGCTCTCACCAAACAACGCCGTGTCCACCAACGACCCTTTTGAAACCCAGCTCTATCTTCAAAAACAACAATGTTCGCTCGTGCCTTCATGCGGAAATCCTTCGCGGCCGTCTCGGCCAGGACGCCCACCCTTTCCCGCTTCAACTCGACCAGCACAGCTGCTACTGGCGCCAGGAGGGTCATTGTTCAGGTTGCTGAGGCTGACAAGCCGAGTGAGTAGTCCATCTAACTCCCTTGCGAGAATCCAATAAATTGGATGCTAATATCATGAGCAGCCGCTCTTGAAAGCGCTGTCCCGGTCATGTGGCTCCTTTCCGGCGCTGCCATTGTCGGCGCTTGGAACAGGATTGATGAGAGCAAGGAGGCAAAGGAGGGTGTTGTTGAGAAGGTATGCACAATTCGATAACCTTGTTTATTCTCACTTGGGATGTGTACTGATCATTGGTGATGCAGCTCTTGATCGTTTAAACGTGTGCATATCGAGCGACAATTTCCGTTTGGCATCTTCAATTCGAGTCCTGCATTGCATTGCATATTCTGGCTTTGTTAAGTCAACCGAGCGAGCGCTGCATAGCATTAGATGCGGATAGTCCTTTACCTTTTAGATTTCACATCTAGGTCTGAATTTGAGGTTTGGGGATAATGGGATAATACTTGGTTTGGGATGGCGTTAGAGATGTCATACTGACGAGGCGTTAACGAAATCTCTCTTGCATTTCATGGACAACACAACATACTCAATTTTCTCTAGACTTCTATCAAACCATGTGTCTCCAGCGCGAAGGTGCGAGGCATTGTCTGCTGAGGGACAAGCGCCCGAAACCAGAGCCTTCGACGGTGAACGAACTTCAACCCAGGAAGGAAGCGAAAGCTATACGTATCGCTCACAATCGTGCAGTAGTGCTCCGGCAAGAGACTTCAAGCCTCCAACACCACTCGATTTATCTGTATGTCATTGAACCATTTACCACGAAGCTTAGGGCCAATGCGCGAAAGTGCGATCCGGAGTCACAATATATGAAGATCTCGTTTTCTGGAGCCCAGACTGTTCATTAAGCTGAAAGAAACATTCTTGACAGTTAATTTATCATTAGTCTAATCATGAAAAGGCCAGTCAAGCATATATATTCGTCATCGACATCATTCGACGCCTCTGTATCTACCTCGTCTCTTCTCACCCAACGCCATTATAACTTTGCTTTACTTTTGTGCCCTTCGTCTAACAACTTCAGCCCTGTTGCCTTCTCCAACTCTTCGACCGCCTTCCATGATTCCCCCATATCCACCTTGATCGTCCGTAAGCCGCAATTCCGCGCCCCCTTGAGATTTGCTCCAATATCATCGAGGAATACTACATCCTCCATACTAATCGGAGAGCCGCCTCTTGCTTTTGCGACTTTATCCATCTCTCTAACCGCCAAGTAGTAAATCTTAGGATCCGGTTTACGGAGCCCCACATGCGCAGAACTTATAAAAACATCAAAGCAATCTGCGATTTCGGTAGAGTCTTCGGAGTGTGGCGAAGGCGCAGGAGGATGAACCAGGTTCTTCTCAAACACTACCCCATGCTCGTCCTTGATACCAGCGGGGAAGACGACCGTATTAGAGAGCGCACCAAGAACGAATTTCCCGCTCTCCCGGAGCTTCTTCAACGCAGGATACATCCACGGGTCTGGTGTCCGGGATATTTTCATCATATTCCAAAAGAGCTTCTTCGCATCGATCTGTGGGACGGGCGGGACTTCCTCCGCTGCGGCTGCGGGTACGCTTCCATTTTCCTTGCTAGACTGCGTAGAGGTACTAGTCCAGAATTCAGACCATAGGGAGGGTGTTTCGAGCTGAGTTTTGAACTCTTGGAACCATGTATCGTTAAGTTCGCTTTCGCCGCGCTCGATGCGTTGCCAGGCGCCGCTGGAGGGAGAGCGCTGGATGCTGAAGTTTATGTAGCCGGTGGGGATGTTGTGGGCAATTTCATAGTCTAGTATGGCTTGAAATGGGGACACGACCTGCCAATTGCGAGTTTAGAGGATGGCAGAGCGGAAATTGGGTTTGTGAAGCTTACGCAGACACCGCCTATATCGAAGAGGATGGCATTTGGAGGTGGTGGCATTGTATACAAGAACGGAGAGGTGTTGAATGAAATTGAAAGTGATGATGAAGGGTTATCTTAGTATCATGATTCATTTGGATTCGGGTATACTCGTAAGAGTAGTGTACATGTACTGGGGTGCAGCGATCTAGCTTGAGGTTTGTGATGTGGGGAAAAGATTCCCGATACCGAGGCACGAAAGTCCGAAAATTTCGATTGTTTAACCACCTGTAAACCCTACCTAATTGCCAGACAGCGTTATGGATAAGCAACTTATAGAACCTTCTGTGTCAAGCAGATCTCGCACTCTTGGGATACTGGTGCAGCGTAATAGTGCAATACTTGACGGTAGCTAGGTAGTAAGGCAAACAGTTCCCGCAGCACGTGCGGAACAATACTTAGACTGCGTGTGGAACCGCCGGGGCCAGAACTCGTTGTGTATAAAATATGTAGGCACCACGCCCCTGGCCGATAGCGGAACAAAATAGGGCTCGGGAATTATTAGGCGGCGGCGGCGCAAGACATAGACTAGCGGCTTAATTGTGCTATACCAGACCCTGCAGAAAGCCCTGCCACCGATTTTTCTCTCGTTCTCTATGTGTCATTCAACCTTGAAATCGCGAGAGTGGCCTGACCAGTTAATGTCATCTGGTGCCCTTTTCTCAGTCTTCACGCTTGGTAATGAGAAGTGGTAACGCCGTGCAGGTGGTCATCGACTCGCCCTCGAGCCCTCTTCCACTAGAAAGGCTCTCCACGGCCGCGGATCCTCTTCTCATTCTTTTTTGATTCACAAGCATACAGTACACTGCACACAGCACACCACCATCTTTCATCCGCCGAGTTCCACCCTCCTCTCTTTATATTCCTGGTTCTCGTCTTTCATTCTCCCCTATTTTCCTCCGAAACTCCGCTTGCGCCATCACTAGTGCTTCCTTTCTCCCATCTGTATTTGTACTTTAACTCACCCCCCCCCGCTCCGGTCCCCGCGCCACCATTAGCTTTTCACGCTCCACTCTGTATTTATAAGAATCTTCTGAGCCTGTCCGGTCTTTTCACTTTGATTATTGCTATCTTCCTGCTGCGTGCTCCTCTAACTCGTCTACTACCCCTCACCACCTGGATTTGTTGAGCTGGCTTACCATCTTTGTTCCTTCGGTACCCAAAGGTGTCTATCACGCGACCAAGACGGTTGCTACCTACGAACTTAGACTTTATTCCGGCCTACTACCCGTGTATACCCACTGTTTTCCGCACGCTGCATCCTCCCCTTCGTCTACATCAATTACTCTGTGGCCTGCGGTCTTGGTGGTATTGCTGTCGACACCATGATTCTTCCACTTCCACGACTCAGCGACTACGACGTTTCTCCACAGCATGGTTTCCTTCCCGCCGAAATTCCCCTCGATGTGCTACCTGATCCATACTACGGCCCATGGGAGACTGTCATTCGAAACCTGCAAGGCCTGGTCCTTAGTAAAAGGTTACGCGGCGTCGTTGATCTACTCCCTGTGCTAAGCACCGACTTTCTACTCACCGAGGCTGAATGGCGCAGGGCTCATCTGATTTTGGGTTTCCTGTCTCACTCATATATATGGGGAGGGAATATACCTTCTGATGTGAGGCACTTCGGGCAATGCAAAAGTTTGAATAGCGCTAACTATACATGCAGAGAGTACCGCCTCCGATATCGGTGCCTTTCCTTGTCGTCTGTCGACATTTTGAATTGCCAACAGTTGCAACCTATGCTACCAGTGCTCTATGGAATTGGAAGCCACTTTTTCCGGCGGAGCCGATTGACTCTCTAGAGAACCTGACTACGCTCTCGACTTTCACTGGGTCTTTGGATGAGTCATGGTTCTACCTGGTTTCTGTTGCCATCGAAGCACGAGCAGGTCCAATCATTCCAATGATGATAGATGCAGTATCTGCAGCAAGACGAAATGACAGCTGGACCGTCATCGAGTGTCTTCGATCATTTGCTGAGAGACTCGATGAGCTTGGAACGCTCCTTCAAAGAATGTACGAGAACTGTGACCCTCACGTCTTCTACCATCGCATTCGGCCATTCCTCGCTGGCAGTAAGAATATGGGAGAAGCTGGATTGCCAAAGGGAGTGCTATTTGATGACGGAACTGGCACACAGCCCTATGTGCAGTTCAGTGGAGGTAGTAATGCCCAAAGCTCGCTAATTCAATTCTTCGATATTATACTGGGCATCGAGCATCTCCCTACGGGCGAGAAACGCTCTGAGAACTCTGATTCGGACTCAAGCATTCCTGCACCATCCCATAACTTTATCAAGGATATGAGGCGGTATATGCCCGGACCACACCGGCGGTTTCTGGAACATGTTGAGAACATTGCAAATATTCGGGAATATGTTGTTTCTCATCAATCCAACCGAGCTCTCTGCACCGCTTACGATGCGTGTCTCGCAATGCTACGGGCCTTTAGAGACATTCACATCCAAATGGTCTCGCGATATATCATAGTGAAGTCCCGAGAGTCTCGGTCTCACTCGCGATCTCTGAGTCCTAAGCAACCCAAGCTACAGCGTATCAACATTGCAAGCAACCTTCCTCGTGGACGCGGAGAGGACCGCAATAAGAACTTACGCGGTACCGGTGGCACAGCCTTGATACCATTCTTAAAGCAAGCCCGCGATGAAACCGGAGAGCCAGCAATTGATGCATGGGCAAGGAGGCTACTCAACAATGGACCAGCAGACCCCTCTGGAGGAGTGGCAAGGCTCACCAAGACAGCAGAACATACCAACGGAGAAATGGAAATTGTCGGGCTTGCAGGAACATGGTCGGTTGATGACAGTGAAGGCGGCATATGCCACTGGTAGCCGTGTCCGAATGGATTTAATCGTGGCTCACGCAACTTAAAGGAGGCATTAATTGTAAATGTTTTGGAAGGCGTTGTGCATAGAGCTACTTACCTTTATATTCTTGAGGATATTCAGAGGAAATCCTCACGTAGACAATATCCGAATCCCAATGCATGTAGCTATCCTGCGTTGGGAACGAAGAAAAGCTTGATTAGAGAAAGTCGCCCATTTGGAACACGCGCTACACGTCATTGCGCCCAGTTGAGCGAGCTTTCGCGATTTGCCCTGCATATGGAGTAGGGCAGCTGCCGCCATGCCGGGATATGAACGGAATCCTACACACCCAATTACTTATCTGACGGTTCCTGTGACTTCTAGATTTTGTTAGCGAAGGCAGCTACAATTGACTAAAGGTGGGCTGAAGCAATATGACGTAACCGATCACATGGGAAACTTCGAACGAGCGACGGCTGAGTGAAAGCAACACGAAACCCACAGGGTCCATATAAAGACACCCCTCCACCTACGTACAACATCCTCTTCAACCACACTTGACTCCTTTACTTGATAACAACCGACCTGACACAAACCATCCTATAAACCAAACCTTAACTCAAACCAAACAACATCAAACATGTCTTCGAACAACCAGCCTACCTCCACCCTCCAATCAGTCATCGACACTGCGAGCAGCACTGTTCAGTCTGCCATTGGCTCAATCACTGGTAACCCAGGTGACAAGGTCAGCAAACTTATTTATTGACAGAACAATCCCGTAAAATATACACTAACGTTTCCGCAGCGCGAAGCCGACAACCAAAAAGCGCAGGCAGAAGCCGAACACGACCTCTCTCATTCCGCTGCAAAAGCCGGCCCTTTCACCGTCAGTGCCGATGGTGGTGTCGCGAAAGACTCTTCAGACCGCACTCAAGGCTCCTGGAATCAGACCGTCGGCTCGGCCAAGGAGACTGTCGGCAACTTGGTTGGAGCAGAGGGTTTAAAGCAAGAAGGTATTCGACAGAATCGAGAGGGCCAGGGCCAGGAAGCACAAGGACAACTTTCAGATCTGGGACAGGGTATCCAGGACCGCGTTGGCGGTGCTCTCGGTGGCGCTGCTGCTAGCTTGACAGGCAACAAGAGCGAACAGCAGCGTTACGAGTCTCAGCACGATACGGGAAAGGCGAGGCAGCGTGGTGTTGAGGCGGACTTGCAAAAGCAGAGCGAGGTCTAAGGCAACTCTAAATGATTGTCACTCAGGCTTCGGTCTTCATTGGTGTAGGTGGGCGTGATACATGGCAACGCACAATGGACATGGCTGCATGGGTCCAGTTATTATGATATCCCTTGAGGTTCTTACAAGAACTCTCCTATTTGGTTCCATAGAAATCAATACGATAAATATTGAGAAAAAGTGCTACAAACTTTTGCCGCAGCGTTGTGGCATGCGCTTTCGTATTGAAAACACTAGCTCTAAATGTTCAGATCGAGCCCTAGAGGATATACTCCTTGAGGGGATCAATGAATTGACTGTGATTTACACCTGCACGCTTGCACTGGCAATTGAGCATTTCAGTACCATGTGAGGTTAAACACATATGAAACACACGGAAATAAGCACACCCCTACCGAATTCCTGAGACATCCATTGACGTGATCCCTTGGCAGGAACAAGTTTTCTTTGGACATTTACCTGTCAGTGCATGGGCGATGATGCAGTTACGCTGTGGCTGGTGAGATCGGCGAACGATGTGGCGTCAGTGCCACCACAATGGTACTTCCTGGTGCGAGGATGCCTCTCACATGCCGAACGCTCCCGAAAAGTCAGTCAGGAACCGTGGCTTTAGAGATTCATAAGCTTGGAGGCGCCAAAACCCAACGTCCGCGCTTACCGGCTTGTGCAAGGGGCGTTGAGCCTTTTGCATGACCAAAGACGACTCGAGATGTCTTGTAAGCAGCAGTTGATCAAGCAACAACAATGCCAGCGACGAGAGAGAAACTTGGTTGGCAATACGTATGGGGTTCTGCCTAACCTGTTGTTGGATACAGGGCCTTGATCACTCAGTGGACGAGACGGCTTTGTCCAAGCTCCAAATCCTAGCAACTTTTGCCCTGATGTGATTTGACGTCGACGTCATAGCTGTATCAAATCCGTCACCTGGACAGTCCACTTTCCTTCCATAAATACCACCCAGCCGAGCCTTCTCTTCCCTCATTCTACAGAAACCAACAACAAACAACTCAGCTTCAGCACTCTCCAATCCCCAAGAATAACTCTTTCGACCTCAATAGAGCATCTCCAAGTAATCAGTCAACATGCCTTTCACCGCAAGGTACGTCTTTGATTCCACCGTACATGTGAGCTGTCACTGTACAGCTCATGTAGTATTTCAATTGGATCTCCAGGCCCTATTGTAACACTAACATTCCATTCACAGTGACATCATAAAGATCATCTTCGCCATCGTTCTCCCACCTCTGGGAGTGTTCCTTGAGCGTGGTTGCAATGCCGACTTTCTCATCAACATCCTCTTGACGATCTTGGGTTACATTCCCGGCATCATCCATGCGCTGTAAGCCATATCAACGTGACTACTCACACGGATGGCAATATTAACTTCGCCTAGGTACATCATATTGAAGTTTTAGTCGGCCGCGTCGATGAGCTCTCCACGATACCCATTTCCTTTCTTCTCAATGCTCCGGGTGCAACCTTTCTCTGCATGTTTCGTACGATCACGAATCTGATCTGCTCGGCAATGTTGTCTCAGTCACACACTTTTCTTGCATATCCGGTGCATCCGAAGGTCTGAGGCCTTGGCAAGCGCATTGTCCGGTTGGCATTGACGGAGCATGTTGGGGACTCGATCGACGTACATACAAGCGTCGCCTGGGTCTCCAAGTCTAATTCATGAATTGTTACGGTTGGATGGATTTGTACACTACTATTCACCACGCCGGCCTATATTGACCGTGCATTAATTCGATATCAAAATCATGCACGGAAGCTTTAAGCATTTGGACGAAGTTTTGATAGCCAAAGTTATATTCGTGAGATCGCATAGTAATCGCTATGACAATCAAACTGGCTGAGTGTTGCGACGACCCACATAACACAATTCACTCCGGCAAGCAGCGGCCTTAGCTGGAAGGGTGGCTGCTAACTTGAATGGTCCATCCCGCTTCTTGGCAAACATCGTGAAGGACGTGAAAGTGACACGACATTGAATATGAATTACCAACAACTCCCCATGCCTTCTCTACCGGCCCTTAAGTTCAACCGTACTTTTACAAACAGCGCAAGAATAAAATGGATGTTTCGGCAGCGTTAACAACAGCTGTTGTTGCAGAGTTCAGCAACCCCGAGCGTACTCTTGATGAAACTGGAGCCATTTTCAATCGATTGCGAAATACTCAAGCGCGACCCGGTGCGCAACTGGTACCACTCGATACACGCTTTGAAGAGTCATTGACCCTGAAAAGTAAACTAGACGAGCTGGAGGAGCTAGGTGCGTACTGTCCCATTCCTTCAACGCGAGAGTGATTAAGCTTCCAGACTAACTGACGTGTAGTGAAAGTTGAACCATCCCTCTCCAATCTTGCCGTCATTTTGAATTGCGAATACCAGCTTTACAGGCTCAATGAAGCTACTCCTCTTCGACACAATCCCTTCCTTTCTCACTGGGTCGAGACCTTACAGAGGTTTCCCGAGGACCCAGACCTTGATAAGATTATCGATGACCGCGACAAGATACCAACGCGTCTTATCAATTCAACTCGCGTATCTCTCGTTATGGCCCTGCTCGATCACTATGATCTCCCTCGATGGGGTAAGAGTTCGCCCCGGGAAATATCCACGGGAAAGGGCAGCAGTATCAAACCCAGGATTTTCAGCATCAGGACTTACATAACTATGCTAGAGGAGGAAGGTATCTATGAAAAGTCTCCTTCCTCTCAGAAGTCCTGGATTCCGGACGTTGCGCCAACTACGAACCGGCCAAACGGAAAGGAAGCCTTTTTATTCCAGTCGGAGACTGCACCAGAGAGTGCCATTACCACCTTAACCCACCTACCAATCGACTTGCACTCGCTAGATCTCCTCACCACGCTGGTTCAGAATCGGACTCTGGACGAGCTTTCAGTCGAGCCAAGTAACGTTATACGAGACTACATCCAGCACAGTCTTCGCCTAGTTGAGCGAATGGGTCTCCCATCATCGGCAGTTGGGGGAGATTATACAGATGGTGGCCCGCCACCCCAAGAACAGGCTGTCAATAACCCAATCCGTGGTCGTGAGGCACAGATTCGCGCCGTAAAACTCTTATTACTCTTTATTCGTAACTTAATCCGTAAAGCATTGCTTCCTCCCGAAGACATATATTTCGAAATCCAAGAGATTTGCGTCAGGTACGTGTGGATTAAAGAGGTTCGAGAGTTCAGGGCATTTATCGAAGAAGGTGCTGCTGGTTGACGAATTGATCGGTTGGTTGGTATATGCCTTTGGAGCACTCAACAAGCCACCTCCTCCTGCGAGCCCAAGTCGCTGATAACGTGGTATGTGCTTCAATGCGTCCCGTCTCTACCAAAGCATTTTAAGGAGGAAGTTGTGATCATGAAGCAGTGATCTCAATTCATCTTACAGACATGCAATTGAAAAAGTATTCAAGCGGCAAGCAAGAACGAGTAGGTCGTTATCAGTGAGTAGCGATCACAAGCATCCACAAAGGCAGATGCAAGGGAAACGAAGACCACTTTGCCGTATGTGTTGCCAATCTATCGTGCAGACTTCACGGAATGGATGGAGAAGTTAATCCCTCTGCTGCATTGCGGACAAGGGACAGTCTCATGTTTTCGGATGCCCTATTCCGACCGCAGGTTGATGAAACTGAACAACGAGCCGATCAAGTTTCATTTCCGCTTTGAGAGACGAGCCTCGGAATCTAAGATATGTTTTGAGAGGGTGGTTTGGGTCGCTATTGTTAGCAATGAAGTTTTGGTGCTCATTCGCTATGTCAACTAAGTGTTAGCGCGCAAGGAGTGTGTTTTCTCGTTTGAGATCTAGGAATTAGATGATACTTCTAACGCATGAGTGTGGCGTAGTAACTCCATGGAAGAGCTTGGTGCTGTCTGACCATATCATGTGGTGCTTTTATTCGGACACGTCTCGTTGAGTTGAGTAGAACAAAATGAGTTTACCTTGAAGATCATAATTTATATGTAGTCATGCTCGGTATTAGCTTATTCGAATGACAATGTGTGTTTTCATTGCGGTTGGTTTCGGTGCGCCTCAGATCTGGTGATGAAACGGCCCAATGGGAGTCGATGAGGGATGCCAAGAAGCTCTGCAATGCCAAAGTTCAACCTTCTCACTCCAACTCAGTTTCAACCCCTTCTGGCCATCACCACCCAACTCCATCCGCTCTGAAACGCTTCACCTACATCGTACCTCGGAACATGTCAAGCCTATCACTATACGTTACTATTTTCATTCGGTCGTCTACTCCAGATGCAAGAGGCGTTTAGAAACCCCGAATCCGAGGCTAAGGCCTGACCATCAATCACGATAGGATTGGTAATGCTACTTCAATTGCGAGCTCTCTAGCTACCAGTGGTTGCATATACCGATCTGTGTGCCGCAAATCATTCAGCAGCAAGCCCATTCTATGAACAACGACGTTTTAAACTACTTCGTGCACGAAGAACCTTGCAGCTACACAGATCTATTCAAGCCATAGCACTGGCTTCCACTTGCCGGTTGTCTTGGGAGTATGAAGGACTAGCTAATGGAGCATCAAGGGCCAAAACTGTATATCCGAGTTTGCCCATGGAGGTGAGCGGTAGTAGTTGAAATCTTTGTACATCTACGGAAAGGGACATATGACACCATCATAGGTGGCTGTGTTCCTACCATCAGTGCTCCTTGAAACAGAGCGACTGCAGCGGAAGATGTGGTGCCGTTGACCACGAAGAGCTGCCTCGGAAGATTGCTCGACTTCGGGCTTCTCGTTGGTCCGTTATAGTAAAACTTCTACTACAATGTCTGCGTTTTGAATCAGATGTCAATGGAATGCCCACATCCGACCGAAACGCCATCGCTAGAGTTTCTCAGCCATATCCCAAACGTCAATGCGTTTGTCTTTCCGCTACTTGTTTCTCCCGTCTTTAAGCTTCATAGCCAACAGGGTCCATCCCCACACGAACCCATTGGCCTAACCAGTCTCGCCACAACACAATTGAATGATTGAATGAACTAACCTTATTTTGCCCTCGTGAGACTACTCTTGGGGATCTTTCATCGCTCGGATGCTTTTGTTCGCTAGTTTCTACGTCTCATCACAGTTCGATCGATTTCACTTCTCATACACAGAGTTATGTTACCATCTCGGATGCATCCCAACAAAGTCTCCGAGTGGTTGTTCTGGACAACATGCTGACAATACCTTGAGTGAAGCTTATTTTAGCTCAAGCTTTCGTTGGGAGTGGAGGCTTTCCGTAGAAATACTTAAAGCAGATCAATCCGCCCTCAACAGTTGAGACGCCATCACCAGCAATTTCAACTCGCTCTACTTTCTAGTATTCATTAATCACTTTCCTTCTTGCGCCGGTCGCCCCGTTCACTTTCGCAGCCCATCCCTCCTTCATTTATTATTCCCTTCTAAATCATCATCAGACCTTCAAAATGCGTTATACTTCGGCAGTCCTTCTTGCAGCTCTAGTTGCCTCGGTCTCTGCCCATGGTGTCATCACTGAGATCCAAGGAGCAAATGGCGTGAATATGCCCGGTCTTTCAGGTAAGATACCGTATTCTCTGGCCCTCGGACAGAACAAAGCTTACACAACCATAGTTCAGGATGGAACTCCTCGTGACTGCCCAACTCCAGGATGCGGCGCTGAAGCCGACACATCCATCATTCGGCAGAAGGAATTGGGAACCAATAAGGCCACAGCGCTTGGCCGAACTAATGGGGGTGGCCCGGTGGATGCAGCAAAGGCCATTGCAAACTTCATGGGTGGCAATGCTTCAACTGCCTCAACTTCGTCTACATCGTCGACTGCAAAGGCCAATACCAAACGAGGCCTTTTGGATGCTCTTACAGGGGGCGGGAAGGGGAAAGCGGCAGGTGCGGCAGGTGCGGCAGGTGCAGCAGGTGCATCAGGGGGAGCCAACGCAGCTGGAACCAAGACCCCGAAAGGCACAAGTGAGGATGGTGTTGCAAAAGCGGCTGGCGTAGGTGCAACCTCTGGCATGCCAACTTGCGCGGACGACGGTACTATTACGATGAACTTCCACCAAGGCAAGTACTCCATCTTCCAATGCGTAAATCATCTTTCATTAACACCTATGAACAGTCAACCAAGATGGTGCTGGTCCCCTGACTGCCCAAGTTGATGCCACATCCGGGGGCACTGACCCAACCGCCTTCCAGGATGCTCAGGTCACCCAGAATGTCCCAGGCATCGGCGTTGGTGGTCTCTCCGGAGCCACTACCACCGACTTCCCCGTCAAAGTTCAGATGCCCGCGGGTATGACCTGCTCTGGACAAGTGGGCGGCGCTTCCAACGTTTGCATTGTCCGCCTGCAGAACTCCGCCCTCGCTGGTCCTTTCGGTGGTTCCGCCGCATTCGTACAGAGCGCTGCGGCTAAGAAGCGAGCCATCGAGTACAACCTCCGCAAGCGACATATGGCTCGTGGTATCCTCGGCAAGCCAGCAGCTGAGTAGGCTATTCACAGCTTCTTGAGGTTTTAAGTAGGTAATATTGTTGAGCGTGTGGAATGGATTTGCTGGGCAAATCGTCTGGTCGATGATAATTTAGATTTCTTTCTTTCTAGGATGGTCTGATGCCTTCCTTGGATTTTCGATGTATATACTCACCTTTATACGCTCTTTGATAATGAGCTAGTTGATACTAGACTGTAGATATGCGAGTTGAATTTTGCTTAGCGGGTTTCTTCCTACCTACAATCCGTGGCTCTTGCTTTGAAGTGACCGAAAATGCGACATAGCTCTCGCATAGTGGAATTTAGGTGTACGTTGATGAGTCCCTTTGTGAATTAGACACAACTAAAGATAGTAATAAGAATAGTATGGTGATAACGCTCAGGGTAGCGAAAGCACTTTGAGACGTATTGCGAATGCTAAACTAAATATACACGGAAGGAGGTGAACAGGAGATTTCAACTTTAACAGAGTCCCCGAGTAAGCCTACCTTGTCTACCTCATCCATGGGGTGTGCGTATGTTGCTTGTACATTCTTGAAAGACTTGCGTAGGTAATAGACCTTGAAATCCCCATGGCTTCGGTTGTGTCTGCCTCTATCAACTCCGGTGTTAGGAGTCTACACAGATCATTTGGCTCGGTGAAGATCATTAACGCTCTTTGCATTCATTAAACCTATCCAAAAGATGCTTAATTCTACAAAACCTTTGCACGTATCGGGTTTGAAAGGGTTTAGGCTCACAAGCAACATACGCACACCTCAACTATGAGGGGGATAGCGTCAGACTTCCGATGCTTCCAGACATGGTCAGTATTCCTCACTTTCAATCGTAGAAGTGCCGACCTCCACATTCTTGTGATTGAAAAGGACATTAGTGAACAGTCAAGGTTTTGAGGTTTTTCTATGTTTCAAGGTCCGTCGTTTGGCTTGTACTAAGATCCTCAAAACTTATTACCAGTGGAGAAGGTGTCTGCCGCAATCCAATGCTCACGCGAGAACGTTACCAGACTCAGGCTCTGCCTACTTTGAACGACAGAATCTACGTTGGCATGTCAGTATTTGACAAGAGTCGAATACGAGAAACACTCACATCGTTCTTTCCTACAGCAACAAGGTCATCCTCACTCACCCTCACCCCTCCTGCTGTTTCTACGTAGGCTAAAGGTGCATCGCCCATGACTTTTCGATAGACATCGCCGACGGTCGAACCTCTGCAATTGCCCTGTTAACAGCTACGCCCGATAACACTTCCGAATTGAGCTTACCTCTTTACAAGAACACAATCTCTGAAGACTGCATTACTACTCGCAGAGCCAGAGGTATATGAGTGTATATTTCGAACGGGAAACACTGGCACTAGGCCTAGCAGCTCGGCAGCTCGAGTAAGGACTTCTACGACGCCTGTGCTGCCAAAACGATAGAGAACCATATCTTTCAATTTCTCAATGCGACTATATTGAAGTATTTATTAGTATCCCATCACTCTCAGAAATATTTCCATTAATTATTAAAGCAATTGGTAGACTTTAAACGGATAAACTTACTTCTTCAGCTTCTCATCTAACTCTTTGAGGCCTCCGCCATCTGGATCGCCGTTTTCTATTAGATCTTCCCTCGTGTCGACAAATTCGCTGCCTTCGATATATCTTATGAACCCTTGTTTGGCGAGGCGTCGGAGGAAAACTTCACTAATTGCGGAGGTGAGAACAATGGATTTTGGATCCTGTATCTTTGCAATCTTGGCTACGTTCTACATCAAACTATCAACACTTATATCTCACCGCATTTGCAAAGAAGGAACAGAGGCCTGGGACTTACTTTATCTGCATCTGGGTGGTCAACTTTGTTCAATGCGATGACCGTCGGAAATTTCTCGTCAGTGAAGGCATTCACTACTTTCTCGACAGTCTCATCAGACCAATCCTGCAGTGGTTCTTTTAAACCCAATCGGTCGAGACATCGGGCTACTACTGAACTCGTGCTGCCGTATCCCGAAAACTGATTTTGTAATGTTTCCACTGCTGTTGCCTCTGAAATTAACGGATTGTTAGCGTCAACTTTCGGATGGGAACGGATGCAGAGGTTGGTCAACTTACTCACTGCAACGTGGCGACGTTTAATGGAGCCCCTGGAAAGAATGAGTATTGATAGATAAAAATCAATAGGTGAATAGAGTCGATGCACCATTTTTCCATAAGGTTGCCTTGTATCCATCGTACAATCTCGGACCGTAGCCACACAATGTCCTGTGACGGATCATACCCTCTCGTGGCTTTGCCTAAAACGATTCAACTCCATCAGTCGAGACACGGATCAAGTTACACGGTTTCACTAGCCCTTAACCTTTCCATACTTGCTGACTACCAACCCAAGTCTTCAAAGCTGCCAACATACCTTCGGCGTCCGTAGTCCCGCTCACGTCAACCACATGCACAAGTGCATCTGCATGTCTCAAATCGTCCAAAAACCTATTCCCGAGACCTTTTCCCAGATGCGCTCCAGGTACAAGACCCGCCACATCTAGCAGTTCAATGGGGACGCTCCTCCTTGGAGTCTCTTGTTAACGGGCGCAGCGCATACTGGAAGGCAAGAGGACATACCTCCCATCTACACAGCCACCATAATTAGGTTTACAACGATCCGAGACATTGACTCTCGCACAGGCGCAAGGTATTTGTAGGTAGCCGATTGCGCGCTGAGGGTCGATTGTTGTGAAACTGAACGCGATCGAATGAGCACAAGATCCAAGGTATCTTGGAAGCTATCGTTGGGGGAGCTTACGGGAAGTTGCCTGGCCAAAGTCAGTAAGGTGGGCCATGCAGAGACAGTGAATATTGGATGGACTCAACCGACCGACTTTTGAAGAGGCATCTGTCAAACTGGTGGACCTCTCAGTCGCCGTCCTTGGGGCAGAAGAGCAAGAAGCGAGCGCACCTGTTCAGTGTGGTTGATTTTCCTGAGGAAGGCTTGCCGACGAGGCCAATTAAGGGATCGCGAGGCATTGTATGGTAGAGAGAAGAGATTAGGATGAGTGTAATGATTGTATACCCTGGCAATGTGCGCGATGTGTGAATTGGAATGTCATTATCCGACCTGAAATTGAGAGACCTTATCGATAGTAATCACGTGCCGACATAACCCTCAGGCTACTAAAGGAACACGAGAAAGCAATTTTCGACTTGCAAAACACGTCTTCACATGCCAAAGTTGCTATATTAGTCTCATTCATGTTTTATCATGGACAGACATGAAATGCTGAGGACTAGTATTCGAAGCAATGCCCCTAATTGCTGAAAGGTCATTGGTATATACTTTACAAACAATTGTACAGGTCTCTATCATCGGACCCTGAAACTATTTCCTCATGTTTTAAGCAAAAGTGGGCGATCCTTCGTCACTATTACGTGGAAGCAGATACAACACCAAGGAAATCCATCTAAGGAGAACATTAATCCAGTAACGTAGCCCATCCACATGGTGGGTCTAATCGACAGATCCAATTCAGCTATGAGGCAGATGGGCCTTGTCGGGTCTAAATGTGGTTAAAAGAATTACGCGCGCCGAGCTGAATACTCCCTTTACAATAAGACAGCTCCAAACATAGTCGATGCAATGACGACGAGGCCACATACGAATGGAGCCATGCCGAGTTCGGGAGCGCGAAGGTTTGCAGCTGCGCCAGCTGATGCAGAAGAAGTCGCTGTCACCTTACCGGCGCCGGCGGATGCAGTGCCAGTGCTTCCCGTGCCGGAATTTTGGGATCCAGCACCCGTGAGACCAGGTCCCTTACCAGCACCCGCTGTCAGGTATTTCTTTGCAGGCTCTGGGATGGCAGGGAGGGCGTCGGAGGTAACGTTCCATGTGCTTGATTTCGGAGGGCATTGGGAAGCAGTGCCGCTAGATTTGTAGCCCCCATCACCGCTTGGTGGCTTGGTGTTTTGGAAAGCAGTCTGAAGAGCCGTGAAATCGTCGAGCTCCTGGACGCTGTTGCCATTTATTTGTACCAATCCGTATTTGGAGCCTTCCTCGGAGTATTCGTAGACTAGACCACCGGAGTAGACGCTGGTCATGTCGGTGCTGTAAAGAGACTTCACTTCCTCGAATTTACGGGTGTTGGTGTTGCAGCCGTATTCCGAAAGGCTGTGTTGCATTAGTTGTATCCGTGAAGCTTCTGAAGGCAGCTCAGACTTACAAGAGAGGAATGCTATAATTGCTGAACTTCTGCACCTTCTGATCCCAGCCAGAAGTAGTGAAGGAAGAAGGATCGCACCAAGAGTAGTCGTTGAAGGCGAAGAAATCGCTACGCTCATCATCCGTACCGCAGTTCATAAACTGAGCCATCTCTAGACGATTGGAGTCAACGTCGGCAGCCGAGTATCCAACAGGAACTGCTCGGTAGCCACGGCTACCAATGTACTGCCTCATATCACGAGTAACGGCTTTAACGTATGGGGCACAAGATGTGGTGGAGTCGTCATTTATGACCTCATTACCAGAGAAGAAGAGCAGAGTATTGGTGTAGCCAGCGAAGGCGTCAATGGTAGCAAAAATGCTCTGGAGGTAGACGTCGTTGTAGGAAACAGATGGATCGGCGCGGTTGAGCGAATACTTAGGTGTGTTGACATCGAGGGCCAAGTAGATTCCAGCATCAGCGAGGGCGTTCATGCATTCATCGTGGTTTGCGGAGTTGTCAACGGTGTAG
This sequence comes from Hysterium pulicare CBS 123377, assembly GCA_000467715.1. Lineage (NCBI taxonomy): Eukaryota > Fungi > Ascomycota > Dothideomycetes > Hysteriales > Hysteriaceae > Hysterium > Hysterium pulicare. The sequence continues at coordinate 49,571 of AJFK01000082.1, forward strand.
ACACGGACTGTGTTGATGCCTAGTTTCTTGAATTCGGTAATGTCACGCTTGCAGTTATCAGCATTTGCAATTGGGTCCTCAGCGTCGGACGAGCCGCCTGGATGTTTGTCAGTGCGAAGCGTCAAAACGCGTAGTTTGGGATTCTTACCAGGTTGGTAATCAACACCACGTATGTAGAAACGATTTGTTCCGGCGAAGAATGCTGTCCAAAAGTCAATTGTGTTTGAAATACGTTGTTTTGCCACGAGTTCAAGTACCATTCCCTTTTACTGAGACAGCAGGTAGTTTTCCAGAGCTGGTGGACGATGCACGCGCTTCAACCTTTGCTGGAGATGCAAGAACCGAGGCAGAAAAGATGCTGGAAATGGCAAGGAAAGCACCGACAGTCTTCATGGTGGCGAGGAGTGTGATTATTAAAAGGTTCTTGTCTTTCAAAGGGTAATCTGTCGCCCGTGAGGGAATGGGAAAAAAGTAGCTGATAGCGAAAGTGGAGAAAAATGAGAGTCAAAAGGCGATCGTAAAGTTGAAGATTGGAAGCCCCAAAAGAGTGAGAGACTGTCCGGAAGAAAAGGGCAATTAGAGGTGGTAGAGGTTGGGAAAAAGTTGGAAGAGCGAGGTTGCAGGTGGACGAGAGCAGATAAGGGGGGCGTGGACTAAGGGGCTTCACGCACGGATAGCCGAGATGCTTCGCTCCAAGGCCCAGGGAATAATAATGCAGGCGGGAAAATTCACCACTAAGATTTCGCCCAGACGACCAAGAGCCCCAAAGCAAAAGGAAAGCGGGACGTTTGTGGACACGATGCGCCGCGTCCAGAAATAATGGCAAAGCTAGCGTCTCATTCCCGCCGACCGATGCTCAAACTACTGTCCAGCCCGTATCCTGATCAGCTCTGTCTGAAACGACCATGATCAAATTGCCCCTCTATTTTCGCGACAACAGCTGCCAACCCATGCACCCGCCACCCCAAACCTGTCACAACTTCACGAAGCCTGTGCATGTCCCTGAGAAGATCTCCATGGATGCGGATGCCCGGCTCGCTGCATCAGATCGCGGTTGTGGATGTCGTCATCACCTCAGCGAAAGTTACGCCGGGTGTGCATACGGACAATACCATCTAAGGAATCAACTTTCTCACCCAGGCAATTTCTCATTCCGCTGCATTAGGGAGGTACTCGGGATAGACCTAATTTGGAGGGATTTAGAACATCGCAACAACACGAATTGACCTCATATACGAGCACGGAGTGCAGTAAGGATATACTATCAGCATCACGTCAGACCGCATTGATGAAACATGCGTTACACCGGGAGAGCAGTTGGAAACAACCTTGGAAGGCTGGATGGTTTACCAATGCCGCACACTCCATACCGTGGGAAAGAGGAAGGCCACCATTATCTAGTCAAGACCTCGGGCGTGTGCTCGTATTCACATGTGGTCATCGCGTACACGATTTGGGCTGTGGGCAAGGCTTCAAGGCCATCCCATATTACTCAGATTCACTTTCCAGCTAGTGTACACAGATACTTAACTCGCAATCTGCATGGTCAAGACGTTTGGCCCTCACAATGCACGAAACATCACATCTTCCGGCTTTCTAAGGCATAGTGAACCTGTTCGCTTGTTCGTGACTTGACACGTCCCCTACAGCCCTATCATGTCCACGCAGCCCTGCCATTACTATTACCACAAACATCAAAGGGCCACCGTTTTTATTGAATTGCGTCCCTTTTGGTTACTAAGCTGCCGTTATTATTTCTTGTTTTTGTTGTTATTTTTCAGTCCGAAATATAGACCAAGGACCAGCGCCAGGATACAAATAATAGCGATGACTGTGAGCAATGTCCACCACTTGAGCTTCCGGGCTCTTCGCGCATGATCTATTCCTTTGTTGAGCTGTACGTTGACGTTCTTCGAATCTTCGTTCACGCGGGTCGTCTGGTCCTCGACTGCTGTAACCTGCGGTTCTTGGTAGACAACCGCCTCATTCAACTGCTGGAACAGCAAGGCCAACTCTCCTAATGTCTTCTCTATTTGCACAATATCATTGTGTCGCGCTCTGACAGCACCGAGGACGCTGTTTGCTTGACCGGTACGGTTGCTCTTGAGCTGTTGACGCCACATGTTAGCGGACTCTCCAAGTCGCGATTTGTAGCAGACTTACCGCTGTCTGGAAGACGCCTTCATCGCCCCAGTTTGCATTCGCAGCTTCTTGGATTTCCTGCTCCGATGCGTCGGGATTCACTATGCGGTATTGCCTGGCGATTGCTTCCCGGTAGCGGACTTCGTAGTCATGCTCTTCCTTCTGATAGTCCTCAAGTTGCTTCTTGAACGTCCTCTTCAAATTCTCCACCTGGGGTTTCTTTAGAGAATTATTAGGCGTCCGCGCCGCATCTTTCTCCAGAAACTTTATCTCATCCTTGATGCCAGTGTTCAGAATTTGAGTTTGGGTGACAATGCTCTCCAGTTGAGCGGAGGAGCTATTATCCGGCGAAGAAAGCAAGCGCTGGTGGATGTTCGAGATCAATCCGATGCTGTTTGTAAGCTGACCAATTCTGTTCTTTGTGCCTTCGATTCGTGCCAGAAAATCCTGCTGGTTTAACGGTTGGCTTGTCTGGGGTGGAAGCGCTGCAGGCGTCGAGTATTGAGATCCCTGAGAGTAGTTTGAGACTTCGTGGTTCAACGGCGGTGGATTAAGCTCTTGTCCTTGCTGTACGAAGTATCCCACTGTTAGCCTCTAATTGCACAAACAAGCAGCGATTCCAGCTGCAGTGCACTCCAAGCTAAGAGGGAACTCACTGCTCCTCCATAGGGGTTCGCAACTTCATATCCACCAGTCTGTCCATAAGGGTTCGATGCGCCATAGCCGGACCCACCAGTTGACTCATAAGGATTTCCACTATATTGCTGGTATCCGGAAGACATGTTGTGGTAGAGCTTCTGCCTGACGACGGGCCGTACTGAAATGTAAGCTTCCGGGATGACCGGAGGTGGACGGATACTGCGGAATTGTGCTGCGAGAACGGGGTGCAGTCAACAACGAAGCGTCTTAGAGATTGCTAACTGTGGGCAGCAGGAGTTGTTAGCCCAATTAAGCTCCAGCTTTGCGCAATGATGTGCTTCCGTTCCATCTAACGACGTAATGCGGTACCGAGAGGAATGGCACGTGATTGGTCAAAGAGCGAGCTTGCCTGCCCTGTCGCATCTGCACATCAATTCGCCAAGTCTGTACAGTTCGATTGAACCAGAAAGTAGTGTCCAGGCCAGTGAGGTCAGCGTCAGATTGCTTTCTGTTCGCCTTCGTGGCAGCCTACATTGTTCATATCATTTCAGTTCGCTATAATGCTGTTGAGCTAAGTGTGAGGGGTTGTGTTGAGCATGTGGAGATGTGCTCGCGTCCTTCGGCTCGAGTATTCCGGCCTGCCTAAGATCTAACAAATACGGCAAAGGGATACTATCAAGCAGTTGAGCACTTTTATCAACTTTTCTTCCCATAGATCTGTTCTCAGTCAACTTTAATTGTATGACTATGGCAAAGGACCCTGTGCAATACATCCGCGAACTCGCGCAGCAGGCTCCCAATACTGCAGCAGAGTCGACCTGGTATTGCATAGCAGTAAGCTATGCTCAATTTCTTCTTTCATTTTGCTTTCTGACTTAAGCTCAGGCATGCGCCTTAACGGCTTGCAATTCGGCCCCTCTCGTAGCTGACGTGTATCAGATCGCCATAGAGCCATTGGAGGACGATGTTGAACAACGTCGTCAAGTTCTTTTGCGAATCAAAGGTTAGATTAGTCTCCCACCCAAAAAAACTCGTCGAACTATGATTGCATAGGGGTTAAGGTCTGCCACAGAATCACTTCTGAAGACGGCAGTGATATACGGCGTCCCACGGTGCATCAACGCATTTCGAGCCTTGATCTCAGTTATTCCAGACACCGATTCCAATGACACCTCCAGCATACGCATATCTCTTGCTCATCCCTTCCAAAATGCTACGAGGGGAGAAGCGTACATGAGAAATATCTTCCGAGAAGACATGGACCCATTTCTCCATGCTATGGACACGTACTGGCCGGATCTTCGCGTTCGTGAGTTTCCACCGGCAACGCATGGGCATGCTGGAGGCTTGTTGCTATCCAGCTAACATATGAAGTCATTGTCGATCTTATCTATGGTTATTATCAATCTGACTTGACCATCATCGACGCCATCACGACCTCACAATTGAATATCGCAACTCTGATTCCAATGATGGTCACTGACGAGGTGGCAGTAAGTAAGGTCCGGGTACATATTCCATGTCCCTGTCTTTTTATATCCGTCCTGTATAGTGCCTACCGAAATGCCACGCACGTGTCATGTTGAGATAGAAACGTTACAGGCGGAAGTACGAAGCGGGTTCTGGAAGTACTAAAACCCCCCTTTTCAAGCGCCTGCTAATTGTACTCCCACCATAAGTGGCACTTCCGAGGACTCGTTCGCAACGGAGGAACAATAGAGCAAATCAATTATGCACTGAGAATAACACAAGATATATGCCAAATGACAGGAGTTGTGTTGAAGGATTTGCCAAAAGTTGAAGACGTAGTCAACAAAGAGCACCTGTTCTGATGCATCTTAGCAAGAGATAGAATATGCGTAGTAAGACCATGGAGTCTATACGTCTAGCAGGGTCACAGGGCCTTGGTCCATTCAGTTCCATAGTTCTACTAGACTACATTTACGTATGTTCACCCTTGAACCTCGTATTATTCGCTATTGTGGAACCAGATTTTTGAATGCTATCTGGTGGAAATTAACTAGCAGGCCCATCCACCATCTATGCTACTACACACCCCGGATATGAAGGTCGATTCGTCTCCCAACAAGAATGCAATCAACGCCGCAACTTCTTCAGGTTTGCCCGATCTTTTTAATGCCACGCCCGTGGCCTCTGCGTTTCTATTCTCAGTCTCGCCTGCACCAGCTTGCTTGGCAATGTCTCTCGCTGCCGCATTCATTGGTGTTTCGATGTATCCCCTACGCTAGTGTCAGTGGGTTATCCTCAAAGGACGTATGGACCATTAAAACTTACGGTGCAATGCAATTGACTCTTATGCCTCTATTCCCAACTTCTTTCGCCGCTGATCTCGTGAGCCCAATAACACCATGCTTACTAGCCGAATAAGCCGCATTATTTGGTCTTCCTTGTAATCCAGCTATACTGGCCGCATTGACTATTGAACCTCTGTCTGAAATCACCTTGAGCTGTGCTTTTAGACAAAGCATAACTCCCTTGAGGTTGACATTCACTTAAGGTTGGAGAATAATTAGCATGGGCTTTCAAAAAAGGGTTGCTTGGCACTACTGGAAGTCTCCTACAACTTCTGACTATATCGTTCCAATCTTCAAATACCACTTAGGTGGCATACGATAGGGACCATATGAGGCAGAAGAGTAAGCCGGGGACATGGTATTCGTACCGGGAGTTTACGTACTTATGAAATCCCACTCCTCAAGATCTTGATCCACTATCCCTTTGACACCAATTGATTTCCCTGTATTGATCTCAAATCAGCCTCCGTCAGTTATATCGTTTTTATGATCTACTTACCAATCACTCCGGCGAGGTTTGCTGCTCCGTCTAGCCTCCCCCATTTCTCCATTATCTTGCGCACCCATTCCTCCACCTGTTCCGGCTTGCTCACGTCAACACAAACGGCTAGTATTTCAGCCTCCTCGCTTTTAGCTTGAATATCTTGAGCTGCTTTGTCGAGGTTTTCTTGGGAAATATCAGCTATAGAAATGTAAGCACCGCGGCTGGCAAGGAGCTGCGCGGTTGCGAGGCCGATGCCGGATGCGCCACCTGTTATGGCTATGGTTTTTCCTTGCATGATTTTAGATGGGAAAATTGGAAGAGATCGTGATTCGGGGGTGTAGCTTCTTAAGTTTTCCAATAAAATCACGAAAGGTTAAGACAGGAACACGGGAGATGGGGAAGATGATTACAACAAGTACGTGCCGTGATACTAGATCCCGGATACGATCTCCCGACCAAAATGGAAAGATAAATGCGGGGTTCTGATCCTGTCATGTGGAATAGATCTTGCTTGTTGGCACCGCGTTCTCCTGCCCTTGCTTATGTAAGTTGATGTGTGATAGAGAATCCAGAACATATATTTTATAAGATGTGTATATCCAAGACTGCAATGGAGTTCTATCCTCTAATGTGCTACCGTCAAAGAGACCAACCCGGTTTGATCGGCTTCCGTAGTCTCAATTCGTTCCTCATATCCAACAGCCCCATCCTTTACAAATCAAGGGCGTTCCCGCAGTAAGAAGAAGTTATTCCATATTAGCTATGAATCGAAACCTTCAATTCCAAGCAAAGGCACGTAATTAATGAGTAGCCTATATCTTGCCACGTTCCAGAAACTTCTTTGGAATCATAACAAGCTTACTTCGTAAATACTCACACCTATTTGCCATTGTCAGCAGTTCCCTTAAGTGTTCCACGAGCCATTTCACAAAACAAGAAATCCAACTTACAGGTTTTTAGCCAAGGTATCCAGCCCACTCCCTGAGTTATACCCTCTATCCAAATGATCCTTCAGCAAAAAATGCACCGCTCTCAATCCCCCCATTTCAAACCTATCAATTTTTCTCATCAGACCCTCCCTTACCTTATCATCTCCATGCAGCAGTTCCCTCATCTTTTCAATCGTCAAGTATCCTCTTAACCAGTCCCATTCATCGTCTCTTCGAACAAAAAATCCAACATTGGCGTCCGACGCCTTGTCGCCAGACCTTCCTAGAACAACATATCCCAATGGGGCTTCGACGAGCTCACCGAAGCTTTCTATAGGTACTGGAGCACATGTTTCGTAGGATTGCTGGGATCCGTAAATTTGGGTGGTCGGTGGGAGAGGTATTGGTATGGGCGGATCGGGGGAGAAGAGGAGGTGAACGCGGTGATTGCAGGCCGACTGTGGGATCAGGGTTACAAAGTACTCCCAGTAGGATTTAGCCGTGCTTTGTCTATGAGGAGTTAGAAACCGTTTCGTGAGGACGAACTAGAAGTTTTAAAGAATACCTCAAGTCATTCGATCTACTGACACCCTACATTCCGAAAAGTCAGTCCAATTCTAAATGCCCAGTGTAATTTTCAAAAACTACGAGTTCTTCCTTTCGCCCAGCTAAGGACGATGTGACAAGTAGAAAGTGACACTATGGAGTCCTCCCGTCTACAAAGATGGAACCTAGTCTATTCACAGAAATCATCTCCTGTTAGGAAACGAATGAAACGTCCATGAAGACTGAATTACAAAGTTTGAAACAGAATCTCACTTACAGGGCAACTTTGCAAAACCGTTTCGTAGAGCCTTCTGCTGAACCCGTCCGGGAGACTTGGATTGAAAAGTTGCACATCTCGTGCCTGTGCAAAAATCCTGAAATCTACCGTGGCCAACTCCTGATTAGGTGCATTAACTGGGCTCGTCCCATGCACATGGAATTTCAATAGAGAAAATCTTTTAATCAGTTCCTCTCCGATCGCATATCTCGCCTGTTCTTCCATCCACCGACACTTCTCTTCCATATCCAAACCCACGAGATAGAAATGCCACTCAGCTTGGTATCCACCGTGGGCTGTTATGCCAACCCTGGTTGTAGGAGGCGGGGGCATTCCGGTGATGCCGAAGACCCGGACGCGATTAGGGCCAATTTCTTCGGCGCGGATATCATGGAGATTGGCGACGACATCGGAGTTGAAGTAGAGGGGGCCAGAGATCTCGTAGACGAGTTGGGAGGTTACGGTTTCGGTATTTACGATACCGCCAGTATTCTGACATGGGTCAGAAAGCTTCGCAAATTATTTGAAGTCACTATGAGGGGGCAACATTACCGGCTCCTTTGTGATGATGCATTGTCCGGTATGGTCCACTTCAGCGATCGGGAAGCCGATATTGAGGTGTTTCTTTGCATTCATCAGATCTTTGAAAGCACTGTAGTAGCCGCCTACCTTTAATTAGTGTTTGAGATATGGGCAATTGACCGGAATGAGCCACCTACCGCACACAAAAGCACTGCATTCAATAAGATGCCCTGCGATGAGCGCCCTTGCAAGTTCGTCGAATTGATCGGCTTTCCAATCGTGCCACCACCTGCGTATTTCAGCTATTCGAAACTCAACCCTAGGGACCTATTGAGCTCAACGTACGCAGCTAGGCCAATCGTTGGTGCGGCATCAGATACTCGACCGCAGATAACGATATCTGCACCCTAGCCATAGTCAAAATTGAATCTCTAATATGAACAGATGGAATCGAGAGCAACCTGTTGCAATGCTTCCGCAATACCTAAACTCCCAAGGTACGCCTGTGCACATATTGGCTCAAAACCCCACTCCTCCAAGGTCTTTCCATCGGTCAAACTTTTGAACGTCTCTCCATTCTTGAGCATCTCTTTGAATACATTCGTGACATCATCGCCTTCGATCCATGCGATTCTCATCTCGTATCCGGCATCTTTGACCAGCTTCTGACACACTTCAGCCAACAATTCCGTATCGCTACATCCAGCATTGACCACAAGTTTGATCCGGTTCTTAGCTAGATCGTGTATTGCGGGTTCGAAACATTGAAGGAAAGTGCTGGCGTAGTTGGCAGAGGCCATCCTCTCCTCCAGAGACTTTGGCTGACCACCATACTTTGCAGTTCTGCGGGCGTTTTCTTTTCCAGCGCCATAACCAGTCATGACATTTTCGCTCATCCAATCGCCAACGATTCCATCCACCTTGTCCTCTAACCTGGCCAGGCGAGAGATCGCTTGCACTCTATCGGTGAAGCCGCCAGAGGCTCCACCTATTCGAATTGGCCTGTCCTCTTTCGTAGGGAATGCCATTGTAGACGTGGGGAGAAAATGATGGGAAGAAGTTAGAAGCCATGGTAGGTTTTGAAACTCCCGGGTTAAGTCTTGCACAGGTCTAAGGAGAATGTTACTCGAGAGCTCCTTATTGTACTACGAGGCTGGATAGCAAGATCCGCTTGATGCGGAGAACATAGTAGTGGGGCTCGCGGATGTGGCTGCCACTAATGAATCATTAGTCTGGCTCCCCTCATGATTGTTGGAGCAACACCGTCAGCTTTCGGCACAATACGGTCCAGTCCACAAGTCTTGGGCTTCGTGTGCTCTCCTGGTGTATATTCATGTTACAGTGAGCTCAACGCGTTGATCGAATATCATATTCTGGATAGGATCATCTGGCCCATACTAAATGCTACCTCGACAACAGCTGCTGTGTTCGTGGTTTTGCTCACCAGAATGAACTCCATGAAACGCATTAACCAAATCGTGGATTTTGCTGAAAGAGTATGACTACGGATTTCTGCAGCGATTTATTCTGCAGAACTTGCTGTTTCAACTAGGTAGAGTTCAGAATCGTGCCGTGATCCATCTTGAGAAATTGGGTAATTCAGTATTCTATCCGCTCCAATATCCAAGTACGGTTTGAATTGGTCGACGGACCCCTTCGACAGCCTTTCCGCCTCATTAAGATATAGTGCTCTCCAGGGTCCACCGGAACTTTTGTGGTAAATGGCCAAGAATGTAGTCAAGAGTCAGACAAAGGGAAAGATGGGTTTCCAGCTTGAAGTCTTGGAAGATGGAGAAGGGTTTCGAGAGGCAGAAAGCACAAATAAGTCCTTAAATTTGTTGAACTGCCAGAAGACCCAAATGGCCCAACCTGTTTTGGCCACCTGAAACTCCGTCGCTTGATAGAAAATGAAATGGAATAGAACCGGAGGAGGAAACCTGAATCTCACCTCAATCATGAAAGAAAATAGGTGAAAAGCAAGCCCTAACTAACAAAGCGAGTTGCCAAGACTGAACGAATAAATCCCGCTAAGCAATGAAGCTGGGGATGAGACGAGCGATAGGGCTCTTGGCTTCTCGACCGCAGGAATTAAAACAGTCATCACGAAGGGTCGGATGATGCTTGTAGTGTATGTTCGCTGTGAGGCCCGCCCCTATAGTTCTGTTTTCGAAGCGGTAAAATCCCAAAGCATCTTGACCAGATTATCGGGAAGGGTGTAGAGATCCACGTGGAATTCCCCATCTGCGCGTCATATTAGTACATGTAGTGCCAAGCGTCTCCTTGACTTCGATAAGACCTACTCTCGACATCGTTTTTTGTATACGTCTCGTTTGTCTTATTGTCATGAACCATCTGAACGACCTGGAGCAAGTCGTCCTCGCCCAATTTCTGAAGGCCATCGGCCAATTTCTCCATATCAACCTAAGTAACGAAAACCCTATCAGTGTTTGGATGCTTCCTTATGGAGACCATAGCAACCTACATTCTTGTCCCGTCGACTCTTCTTCTTTGATGGATCAGCGTGTTTTCCGCGTACACCATTCTCTTCTCCTGCAGGCCCCGAGTCTCTCAATACGGCAAGAAGATCCGGCTTGGGATTTCGAAAGACCTGCAAGCCTGTAAGCGGAAGTGGATCCCATGAGTCTCTGCCTTCAAACTCACAACTGGATGCTTCGCTTCGTAACGCTCCTTGTGGAAATTGAGATCGTGGTCTAGAGTATGCTCTCCACCTTTATGTATACCGGACAAAACAATCTGCATGTCGAATTCCCCCCACCCCTTCTCCTCGATGCGGAACGGGGGCTTCTTAAATGTTTGCTTTGGTCGTTCGAACGAAGGATGCAGATTGTAGACCGCTTTGTCAAAGACTGTTGCCGGGACTTCCACGCCATTCTCGTCTAGTAGCCAGATCTCTATACTCCATAATCGCATGGGGAAGCCCTCCACAGGCGACGGCTCATCACTATATTGGCATGCATCATCAGCCTCGGTAACAATGTGCGATCAGCATGACAGGTAGAAGAGCACATACATGACCTGCTGGGTGGTAATGATCTTGACCTGGCGCTTGATCTGGCGACGGATATTAGCTTTGCCAATACTTGGGGCGAAAGACAGGCAACTTACGTCAGGCATTTTGAATACCGAGAGGGTAAGTCAGAGCGAGGTGAGGCAGTGATGTGGTGTGTTATAGGTGAGTTCGTAGGACCACGAAGCGCAATAATTTACCTTTTATGCTGGGAGGAGGTGATGTTAATTCGCGCCAAGGTTGAACACAAAGATGGCGCGGGGTGAGGCCAACCGAGCACAAACCTGCACACTGCATGACTTTCATTTGTGATGACTACCTTGACAAACACATCACGCAGAAAATGGTAGTAGTCCTCTCGTGGTGAAAAGAGAGTAACACGAGATGTCACCGGAAACTAAGGTGAAGAGTCTCGATATAAGGCTATTAGCTGCACTTTACTAACTATTTCATTGTTTGTTATTGTGTACATCTTCACACCCTGGGGTTTCATAGAATTGCATAACAAGCAGCATGGGGCCATGAGCTAAGGAATGCTGCAGGCATATTCAAGCCAAATTAATTGCTAGTATGTGCAGGTTGAGTTCTATCGAAGTGTATAATTTGTACCTTTGAGGTAGTGTCCATGACCATCTCCCCCGCTCCGCAGCAAACCAGATCACGCTACCTCCTACTCACCCGTCTTGAACAATGCTTCGTTCTCCTGCTGCGCCTTGATGAAGGCCTCCTTGAAAAGATTGGCATCTGGCAAATTAGGTCAGAACATGATCGGACTAGTGGGAGGATTTCACGTACTTTCGCTGTTGGCAAAACGAATGGCTAGAGTTTGAGCCTCCGGCTCACCCTCGCTGACATCAGCGGCAGCGTTCCAAACCCAGCTGCGGTCGCTTCCCACATTCGGAGACAATTTCATGTCCGGCACAACTATAGATCTCTTAGCAAGTGATCCTGCAAGCAACCGAAGACTTTATATACCGTAATGATTCGCACAGACCTTGAGAGTCTTATCTCTCCTCATCACCAGGCGTGTCTTGCCGTTTTCCTTGTGCTTGAGTAACCTAACATCGCCAGTACCCCTCTCCTTCCACTCCCTGGATTCTCGGTCGAATTTGAATAGCTTGGCTCGCATTTTGAAAGTTTGCTCCTCAAGCTCCTCGTTAGTTTTGGTCTCGACCTTTTCGGTGAGGTGTACGACAGGCTCGAAGTGGACGTCGGGCTCTTGCTCTGGGACTTCCTCTTCCTGATCAAATAGGTTAGCATGTAGTATATGTGAGATTATAGATTGAGCTAACATCGGCAACTTTGGCCTTGGACGACCCCGAAGGCTCGTCAACATCGCCCTCTTCCTCTTTCTTTTCCTTCTTCGGACCGCCACCAAACATCGAGAAGACGTTGTCTTTGACGGCAGACGTGGCGGTCGATGCTACATTGGTGACTTGTTCTGTGATTGAAGGTGCCGGCTTTGCTTCCGAAGTTTTTGGTTCCTCGGTGACACCAGTCGTCACTTTGTTGGTCTCGTCTTTTTGTAGAGTAGGGCCTGGAGCGGCGGTCTGCTCAGCGGAGGGATCAGGCTTAGCAACGTCAGAGTCAGCCATGTTGACGGAATAGAGGGTGGTTGCGTGTAGGTGTATTAAATGGAAATTTTGGGAATAAGAAGAGCAACAAGAGTCGGGTATTTAAGTTGCAAAAGTGGTGAATGAAGATTTGGGTGATTGCGGTACGTAGTCGTGTTTGGTGTGCCCCTCCGAAGCCTTGGGGCTGCAAGCTGCGACTGAACGTGGCAGAAAGTGGCCCATGCGCCACTCACCTAAATCTTCAGTCACGTGTAACCGCTGAGGGTTCCCGCGAAAATCAGGCAGTGCGGAATAGACGCAGATAACTTCTCAGAAGGGAGTAAATCTATCATTACTAAAACGTCTAAAGGTGTCGCGACATACCGCGCTCTTGAGAAGAGAATGAATATTCAGTGAACCGTAGGATAAATATTGAACAGTCGCGGCAACACTACAGTAATTTCGTTCATCCTAAGGCGAAATAACACGGAGAGGTATCGCGCAGCCATCTCATGTGAAGCATACTCTCACAATTAAAGATGCCGCGGGATGTCTGCTACACAAGACAACCGTCATCACCGTCGTCCGTCAACTCCTAAAACTCTACTCTTCACAAACATAACGCCGAACAAACTCTAAAGAATTCTGTCTCATCCCCGGCGGCCACGGTGTCTGCACGACCCCTGTGAGGCTTTGCCTTGTTTCTCTTTTCGTAAGCAACCTTGCTTGCATCGGCTCGCTCTTTTCTCGGTCGCTGAATTCTTCCCGGTTTCTGCGTTCTGCTGGCCAAGTTTCTGCCAGATCTTGAGCGCTTTTTTGCGGGCCTCCAACATGGTTTGCGACTTCCTCACAGATGAGGTCTGCTGCCAAACGTTTGTCAGATCGAAATAAGAGATGGATCGAGCTGAAGCCGAAGCGCGTCCTGCCCAACCATCCCAGTTCTGATACAAAGCAATCGATATGTCCTTCGTGGCTTTGTAGCCAATGCTGAGCTGTTGGGTCGCCGCCCTCCTTGCGTCTTCGAGGTGCTCAGCAATGCTTTGAGCGGCTTGTTTAGTTTGATGCCTCCAGTACTTTGTTTGCCGTAAAGCTGCTGTTGCTCCATCCTCAATACGACCAAGTCCTTCGTGCAAGCCTCTGGAAATGTGACTTGAGATATCTCTCAATCCAAGTTGGGCAATAGATACTTCTTTTTGAAGCGACTTGGACAATTTCTCTACCCTCCCTGCCATGAACAACAGGGTTGGCCAACGCGGTCCTACTCTGATTTCAGCTGTCCTTGATATCAAAGGCTTAGTCTTCGTCCACACGGTAACGTTGAGCAGACCGACCCCAAGTTCTTGTTCAAGAGCAACAAGGTAAGTACTCTCGTTTAATTTAGATATGCTCGACGGATACATTTTCGAGTCACGAACAACTCGCACATAGAGCTGCGGTGGTCTTTTCATTTTCGTGAGACGAACAGGTTGGGTGAGGATCAATTGAGAAGTTCCAGCGACGTGAATCTTGAAATCATCTGAATGCTGGGTATTTGGGGAGACTGATGGTTCTATAAGGTTCCTCAAAGATGTTTCCGGACTGGGCACGGTGAGATCCTTCGATGTGGGCACAACCGATGGGGTTGTAAACTCGGTAGGTATGAGCAATGACGGTGTACGAGCGACAATAAGACGAGGTGTCGAAGCTGGTGCAAATGATTCTGAATCAACATTCCTTTTGCCTTCGTTGATGTGGGCAAAATATAGCGTTTGCCGTACGGCGAGCGACACGATGATCGTGGCTAGGGCTGCAAAGGCTAGCAACCTCTGTAGCTTCCTAGTCTGCCACACGGCCACTGTCACTCTGGACCATCGCTTTCTTGCTGTAGCAAGGACATCCCGTCTTGTCCAAGCTACGTTTGATGCTTTCTCCGAAGGGAGCAGCTCATCTTCTTGAGAAATTCCATTGGGGGAAATCTGGATAGAATCCTTGTCGTCTCCGGAATCGAATCCAGTTATGTAAGCTAGATGCCGATTCAACTGAGCGGGGATGATTTCACAAAACGAGAAAATATCGATAGGGAGCGTCTCCAATATTTGATATCTGGTTTCGCCGAGAGGCTTTCCCTCAACACATAATCGAAGGGTCTCTGAGTTGAAGCAGAATGACTCAGGGCACTGATGGAACGGCCTGACCATGGCAATGTTCAAAATCGGGATAGATCGTTTTTCGAAGGCTTCTTGAACAAGCTGACACTGTTGTAACTGCACTACAGAGTCCGAGATTGGGCTTCCAGTATCATGACAGAAGACTGCAAGATCAGGGAGATGGGGCGAACAAGATTCGCCGCGGACTTGGACGCTCTTTCCCGGTCCGAACAGCATCTGAGTTCTATCATCTCGAGTAATTTGGATAACTGGCTTCGCCCCATCGGTAATAGAATCAAGTCTTACGGCATCAACACACTGATCCACGAGGAGTTGATGACGAGAAGATTCAATTAGTTGCACTTTGGAAGACGAATTTCCTTCGTTGAAAGATGGAATTTGGACAATGCTGAATCGAGAGGAGTTCTGGGAGCTCCTGCTACTATCGAGTGAAGAGTTGGAGCTGGCGGTCAAAGCAGCTGCGATTTGCTCGCTGATATCTTTCTTCGCCCAGCGCGGTACATCACCTACATACATAATACGGAAGTGGCGATTGAGGGTAAGAGATCGCTGTGAGAGAGCCATTCGGACTGTTATTCGGACTTCAGGAGACATGTAAGGCTGGAGGGCTTCGGGTACTTTGTGGGCTTCAAAGGTCCTAATAACTCCGCAACCGTCCATGGCTGCCTGATCCCTCGACTGTGTTTCATGTAGTTCGATAAACGTTGTATTCGACGAATGAGAATCAGCCCTAGACGTCATGATGCTACTCTCACCGAGCTCGTTTTTTGTGTGATCCATGAAAGGAAGCGTCGTCGATTCGCCCACATGTCTAGATAGAGTGTCGGGTGGTTCGTAAGGGTAGCCGTCGTCAGAGCCCTCTTCTGTGTCCGTAACACTTAAGATGTCATCTGGTGTTTGTACATCGGTCGATGCCAATGACTCTGTTCTTCCTTCGTCATCAGAGATCTCGTACGAGCTCTCACCCAGGACTTCATAAGCACTATCTTCCAAAGAACTAGGTGCTTCTTCAGCGAGTTTCCTGGTGTTGGACCGCATAGTGAGGGCGAGGCTGTGGGAGGCTAGAGTGGCGAGCGTGTTGTTTACGGAGACGGAGGGAAAGGTAAGATCTTGAGGAAGATTGTAGGTATGTATCGGCTCGCTGTTATCATAGTCCATGTTAGTGGAAAGCTCGTTGATGATGCCAGGCTGGCAGACGACAATAGCAGCGTGATAGTCGGATCAAGGTAGATTTGTGAAAAGAGGATGAAAGCCTGGGAGTTCATACATGGAGATGCCGTAGTTGAGGGGTGATGACTGCCTAACCTTGAGGTTGAGCCGCCCCTGGGTTGGAGCCTTGGGGCACGACGCGGGGCCGAACAAACGGCGGGATGGCCGAGTAGGAAGATTAGGCCGTGGAAGTGAGAGGCAATGATAGGAATCAGAGTCAGTGATGGTTACAAACGCTGCTCTCGAACAAGTTGGCCGAGGGCTATTGCTGGTGTCGTCGTAATATGAGTGCTCAAAGGGAGGGGTGCCACCTGCAGTTATCGGAACGTCCACCCCGCCATAGATTGCTTGGCACGAACGCAGGTACTCCGCTCTCCAGATTGCATGCTGTCTAAGTATGCCAAAAAACTTCGCAGTTGGAGAGCATTTTTGGAGTATCTCCATTTATCCACAATGAAATCGTCCTCAGAAGAGGGCTTGTGCTGATATTGCTGTACCGGAGAGTGGCAGAAAATGGATGAATAGGTACGTTGCATACAACCGTCCAAACTCCGCATTACATCCCAGAAAGTGTGTACCTCATCCAGGTAATAGGACTGCGCCAACTCACAAAACAGACCACCAAGCCGCAACAGGCAGTGGCAAGATGGAGTCATCAGAGAGTTACCTTGGAGGTATAGAAACAAAAGCGGTAAACCATGTGTTTGGCCATCTTTTACGGTGAACTCCAGCCTCCAGCAACATCTACCCATTCCGCAAGACAACTGCCTTGCTTCCCTTCGACATCTACGATGTCGGTGTCACATTTGCATCTACACCCAACGCCATTCTCTTTCGGGTTGTCATAGGAAGCCCAGTATTCATCCTCCTCTATTCGCTTTTTCTCGTCGGGCGTAGTCATCTCGAGGAAGGGTATTCTGGGAAGCTGACGCGCAGGCGCATTGGCAGGACAATGCTGAATAGTGGTATGCCGATAGCCGAAATCACGGAAGTAGTGGATGTCCTTTGGACTTAGAAGGGCTCCCGCTGCAAGAGAATGGATCGGCGCATCTCCCCACTGACAAGCAATTAGCTGCGGCCCGCCTAAGTGATTCTTTAATGCTTACCCTTTCCATCCAAAAACCGCCACTGCGATCCATCATCTCAAAGAAGTCATTGTACTCCTTGCTTCGAAACCAATCAAGTCGAGCGATCTCAAAGTTACTCCAAAAATGGCACATATTGTATTTCTCCCCCTCCATTGCTTCAGGATCGATGTCTGGTAGAGATCCGGCACCAGGCTCTGTGTTCAGAATCTCTTCCGGCAAAGGCTTCTTGTATTTGGGATCGTCCTTTGGGAGTGGATCGAGCTTTTCTTCTGGTTTCTCTACAAACATCTCCCACAAGCCCTGTGAGGTGAGGTTGTGCATGCGCTTGTAGGCTGCCGCATAGCGGAAGATGTTCGGGACTGTCTCCTTGAGCTCTTTGACTGCGATCGTGAAGCCATACGTTTTCTTCTCCCGCTCCATGTGAATGAAAGGGTCACTGTAACACGTTAGGGTCCCAAACGATATCGATGAAAGAGACAGAGGATGCTCACTAAGTTATGTCACAGAAGTATTTGATCTCCGGTTCTAGTCGCCAGTACCACTCATACTTCTGAAGTAACTCGTGCTTGTAGAAAAACCTATTCAAACACTGGTTAGCGCAATCCAAATGCGAATCTCACAAATAATCTTACCCTGAGTAGAATCGACACATGTGATGGTAACTCTCCATGCCTCCGTACATAATTGCAGCATCGCCCTGTTTTTGAATACCTTCTTTTGCTACTTTCTCATCCACCCATGGCGGGTACCCCCACATGGTAGAGTCAATCTTGCCCCATTCTACGTTCGCGCTTGTGTAGTTCAAAACGGTCTCTTTGAAGGTCTCGTTGAAATCTCCGTCATTGAGGAAAACGTAGGGATAATGGAACCACCGGTTAAAATGTCTCTCAATGGATTTGATTGACTGTATCACGCCATCCAACTCCTTGTTCCGGGCGAGGACGACAAAAGCTGCGTTGGCTCTGGCCCCATGGACTTGAGGTTCTAAGCAGCCCGAAACAAAGACTTTATCATATTTGTCACTTATTTTTCTACGCACAAGCTACTGTTAGTGACATTCTCCTCACATAAAGAATGGG
Source organism: Hysterium pulicare CBS 123377 (assembly GCA_000467715.1). Classification (NCBI taxonomy): domain Eukaryota; kingdom Fungi; phylum Ascomycota; class Dothideomycetes; order Hysteriales; family Hysteriaceae; genus Hysterium; species Hysterium pulicare. The sequence goes on from AJFK01000082.1 coordinate 67,529, forward strand.
GATCATTGTTAACAAACCTTATCGTCGGGGGTGCGCCAGCAGGCATAAGCATGCTCCCAGGTGATTGGGGATGCCGTACGAAGAGGATGAGTATTAATATTATAACAATACATGGAAATAAGAGGACAATGCCGAGGGGTATGGAGATGGAGGAATTGCCCTTTAAGCGTATTCGGCGGCGGAAGAAGGCTAATCGCGGGGATACTTGCTCTGCCCGGCGAGAGAGTTCGTCGAGTTTTGGTAGATTGGGCGAAGACGGCATCCTCTTGACAAGATTTTGTACGAGCCCCATCTGAATGGCGATTGCGTGTTTGAGGATTTTGGGGCACTGTCGGCGGTATTGCGCCCCTCCAGATCCTGATAGGCGGGGCGGGACGCTCTCTGGGAAGCTCAAGAAACACAGTACAGGCGCAAGAGCGGAATGGGAGAGGGGAGGGTATCGACCGGAGGGTAATGTTGGCGAAAATATGGCGAGGTAGGTAACGAACGACTATGGAGAGGAAGCTCCAAAAAAAAGGAAGACGCCAGGGTACTGTGGGAGGCAGAGGACAAATTCGGACGGCGAAGAGTTCAAGTCAAAGCTCCACCAGGCCTGCAGCAGTGGATTAGTAGAAGACCAGCGCAAACGGGTATGAAGAGTGAAAAAGTATGGCTAACATGGATCGCTGAAGGAAAGATCTCACCCTGAGGTTGATGGCGGTGCCAAGCAACTAGGGGACAAACAGAATTAATATACGACGTCTTGGCAGGAAGGATTTACTCGATGTGTGGACAATTCCAGCAGACTTTTACGAGTATCGAAGCAATCCACTCGCCAGGATATGCACTCAAGTCAAGCGGTCTTGTGGTGCGAGTGATTTAGATAGCTATCTGTTCGATATCTTCGATCAGACCTAGTAACCCTGTTCGGGCTTGCGCAGGAGAGGGTACGTAACGTTGCGCGCCGTGAATTTCAACGGGCCTCTTTCGCTCCGTCGCCACCTCAACAACGTGATCGCCAACAAGACCAAGTGATTTTGATAGTTGACAAGTTACAGCACTAGTGCAGTCCAAGGTTTGGAACTTTAAGGCTGCGTTCAACAACACGTGACATTTTCAAGGACTTCACCCCGGAAGGAACTTAGGTACCCATACAATCTTCACATCCGGTATCTCCCAGAAGCACCAACAATATTACCAAAACCATGTCTTTCAAAGCCAAAGATCTCAGCTACGGTACCTGCTCATATACCTTTCTTCACTCGTCAGGCTAACTAAGTCTCCAGACTCCACCCAACCAACCTTCATCCGCCGTCTTCGAGGCGAAATGAGTGGAGGTGGCGACTCAGACCGTCACGAGCAGCCCATCGCTCGAGCAAAGCGAGCAAAGGAAGATGATCCCGATGACGGGCCAACCTACGTCCTCGAAGAGAGTAATCAAACTCTTTCAAAGGCCGAGTACGAGGCCCTTCTAGTTTTCAAAGACCCAGAACAGAAGCTTAGGCTCCTAGATGCAGACGGCGGTACTGAAGCAGCCGCAGAACGTGGCGGGGCTAGGCCGAAATTAGACGATCAAGAGAGGCTGCATGAAAGGAAGGGAATGATGGAGGCTGGGAAGTTTGGTAGAAAGAAAAGAACTATTAAGGTTGTGGGAAATGGCGACGATGAAGGTGAAGAACTGCGTGTGAAAGAGAGCAGACCTAATAAGAAAGTCAAGCGGAAAGCGAAAGCGATCAAGCTGTCATTCGGCGATGATGAATTTAGGGAATAAGAAACCATCCATATGGCATCTTCGTGGCTTCGGGGCTGATCACCGACCTGGCCTTTCAAAGAACCCTTCTGATCAAAACGGTTCCAGCTAGTTTTCGTCGGTATCGGCCAGAATAAAGCTAGCTCTGACGACGTTCCGCTGATAATGATAAAACGGACTGTCCGGCCAACTACGATAGTCGCCGCCTTCACCAGCTTGTAGGATCGACAAACTCATATGAAGTGTTGTCGAGGTTTGAGATGAGTAGACGTGGACCCTTGCCAATACGTATAATATTGGCGTTTTGGAAAGGGACATCAGATGGGGCCTGGTGTCTACGGAAACTATGTTGAACAGACTATCAGGTAATCTGTGGTACCTATCAACGCCAGTACGAGTTCACTTGAAATCGAGCAGGTACTCGGAGAAGTAAGACACTTCCCAGAATGCTTTGGGGCATAGCCTGTTTGATGATACGGAAGGGAGACAGGGTTCGATGTGTTACGGCTATGATGGTCATCTCACTTTGAGAGCGTGATCGAGCATCACGCTTCCATACCATTCAAATAGGGACTATGCACGTTAAAACTCATGTATATACGGTCCAGATAATGTACCATGCTTCAGAGAGGTGGAAGTATCTCACGACAATTTGGACACTGCAGCCGATATCGCATCCAACCCTCGAGGCAAGGCGTGTGAAATATGTGTCGACAGGGCGTGACCATATACGCCCTGCGTGCAAGGAAATTTGCGCCAAGTCCAGAGCTACTTTCAGCCGATGCTCCAGAGGGTAGAACAGGGACCTCGATATTCTGAGTACAAATTGTACAATCGAAGACTCTCCTGCCCTTCGATCTTGATTCAACTCCCTTTGTCGCAGGCGGGCCTGAGCCTGAAGAGCCTAAGTCTTCATCCAACATCTGTGTTGATCCGATAGGCATAGTTGCGCCCTCCTCGTCCTCGCGCAACACCGGATGATAATCGTAAGCAGGAGGCGCCCACCCATCACGAACGAAGAACCGTGAGCCTAAGATTTCCTGGCTGACAAGAGCCAAAATTTGTATCCATACCCAGCCAACCAAGACTAATAGTGCACGAATGTCGGACTGTGAGAAGAGCACATTATCCGAGACCGCATATAAGTAAGTGATCGGGACGAGTCGTACCGCACTCTGACCCAGAACGAAGTCCCACTGCAAAGCTTTCCGACAGTTACGCATAATGTTTCGATATATTTGGGGGCACCAAAAAGATAGGTAGGCAAAACTAAGGGCATGACAGTAGACCGAGCGAACCGCTGTTGGCCATGATGTGGAATGCAAAGTCAAGAAGAATGTTATGATCAGAAAAAAGCAATAGCGAGTATACAAGGTGCCTAATTCCGCTCTCGATGTTAAGTTTTCTGTCGTTTCGCCACCTATAGTAACAACATTCTCAGCCGCTGGCTCATCGTCTTGGGCGGGCGGAAGAATAATAGGCGTCGCTCCAGTATCAGTTCGTGAACGAGCCGACATCGCTGGAAGGGGTAAAGCCTCACTCCCCGCGGCTGAAATAATAGAAGCGGATCCATGGCGTTCCGAACTTTCAATTGAAGGCGTAGTAGTCGACGTGGCTGAGGATTGGGGTGTGAGGGCTTGTTGCCTTTCTTGACGCCTCCGCTCCGTCGCTTGAATCGTCCAAATGTCCATCAGAAATCGGAGTTCAAAAACAACAGAGAACAGCGCAAGAAAGGCAGTTGTATACAAGGCGAGCAGAGAGGTGCCGAGGATGAGGTGCATGAAAATGAGTGTCAGGAAGGCAAATCCGTCTCCCAGGGCTAGCATGGCAATGGTATAAAAGCTGACACGATTGCGTGTGGATGGGGTCGAGGTTTCTTTCATCTGTCTCACAAGGAACATGAGCTGGAAAGCTAGTGAAATAGCGAAACCTAGAGTGGTAACCCTCGCCTTTTCCAAATACTGCTCTGTCTTGACTCCTTTAAGATGCGAAGTTTCAGTTCGAGCATAATCAGGAGGACCCTTTGACTCTATGACGAATCCGCAATCCGGCGAAAACGCAATCATGGACATCGATAACGGAGTCCGGCGTGGAAGGGGTGATCCCGTAGGGTATCGTAACTCATCTTCAATCAAGCCTAGATAGTATGGATTGCTAGAAGGGTACTGCTTCGACAGACTATCAAAGTGTATAGGATGCTCCTGCAGATATACAATGTATTCACAATGCGGTATTGTTAACATGGCGTCACTTGAGCCATCTACCGTTGATGTCCACGGATTCCAAATCGGATATGACCGTGAAATCTGGCGTTCGATTGTGCCGTGAATGGTCCGGTTCAGAAGATCTTGGGAGATCGAGTACAGGTACTCTGTTAAGGCAAAGTGAGGAAGAGCAAATATACCGGAAAATCTACGCAGGTCAGCAGGAGATCCATAACTAAAGTAAGACAGACTGACTTTTCGCTAGTCGTAGTTAGAATGACCCCCCCAAATTTAGGGAAATGCACTCCATTTAGCGTGAATTCCCACCAATCTCCCAAAGACGAATCATCGTATATGACCATTCGAGCATTGATTTCAGAAACAGACTTATTGGGGTTCGTCCGCACGCGATCCTCGTTCTCCATAAAATGAAGTCTTATTGCGCCAGAACTTCCCGTCAAGTTCCTATCGTAGTCTGTAAGGGTATATGGAAAGTTGGGGATTAGGGCAGAGAGGTTGAGGTGGGAGGGCTGTCGGATCTGGCCGAGTTGGGATGAACGGACCCAGTCGCCTTGAACGAACCCTGAGATATTTCGATAGACTGCTGCATACTGAGAATCATCCAGACTGCCATCTAGCGAAGGCTCAGTTTGAATTCCTAACAAGCCTCCAGCCTGTACCTTTGCTCGCTGTTGGACGGGAGGGAGCAGGTCCCAAGCATAGCCATCTTCTTGCCTGAACCCGGTCAGGTTCAGCCAGCGGTCTTCTCTATAGTTGAAGTCGCCGTAACGCGTTCTGTTCAATACTTCAAGTGCATCTCGTTCCTGTGTTATCACCTCGTCATATCGAGATCTGGAGGCAAACGTTTGCTGCTGGGGCTCTGGTGAGTTCAAAAGTAGTATTAGGAGAATGAAACCGATGAATGGTCGTGGATCGCGCGGTGTAGCCATCTACGCCTGACTATTTGTGTCGGTAGCCATATGAGATGCTGCTGGTGGAGCAAAGTGGGCGAGGACTTGGTTGGAGTGGACGAAGATGCAGTACTGGGGTCCCTAGTGTTCAGTCGACATTCCTTGAGGTCTGTGCGTGGAATATCTAAGTAATCCTAATCCGCACTATTTGAGTCAACATCCTTGATCTCTAACTTCATATTCATGTGCATCATTCTAGCGAGTGAACATTGAGGAAGACGAATTTAATTGTACATCTTATGATTGGGTATTTCATTAGGGCTATGTATGTACATGAACGCCTGAAGAGTTTGAAGGCCCGGCGCACGTTCACCACCTATATCTTCCAGCAAACGCCAAGTTTTAGTAATAGCCGTGGAGTAGCCTACTACGAGGTTACCAGAGGATTTTCTAACAGCCCAAGCAAGAAGTTGTAAAAGTGCTCACCGTTTTTTAATGGCCATAGGTAGATGCTAATCCAGGCGGTACTCCCTCCAGATCAACTCGTTGCACGCCCTGTCTTATCTCATTACTACCGCGGACCAAGTTCCCGAAGTATTTTTGGGCCACATCGGCCTCTGTTCGGAATTTTGTGGTTTCCTCTTTCTTGACCTGCAGTTTCTCGACGTTTCGCTGCAGCTCTATTCGCAGATCATTTGCAGGACTCTTTAGTGCTCGACGCACCTCTGAACTTATACGCAATGCATTTGCATGGACATAATCCAATGCAGCTAGTTGTGAGGAGACTTTGCTACTTAGTCGACGTGGCAGCGAGCGAGGAATGGAGGATAATGCATATGAGACTCCGATCACAACTGAAACAGAATGATTAGCAAAAAGTGTCGGCCAACTGAAATGTGATTGAGCTTACCAGTCGCAAGAAGGCCGGGTACGATTAACCTTCTCATGTTGTTAGAGCCCATTATTTTTGCTGCACCAAGGGCGCCATCGAGCCATCCAACACCTCCAATCACTCTTCCTCCAACCATTCCTGCAACAGTAACAGCCATGCCTGTTCCCGCCATCTTTTCTTGCCTTTCCCATAGACTTGCGAGGTCGAAAAAATCCCAAACCTCAATTTCGACATCAACCTGGCGGGCAAGTGCATGCAGTGGTTTCCTGAACATCCTTTCAGGAAGGAACATGATATCAGCATAGCGGCTATTGCCGAGGTGCAATATCCCGAGATTTTTGATTCCATTGAAGCCCTGCACAGCTTCGTTCCGAGCATGCTCTTCACATGACCGCGTTGTTTCCGAAATCTCATGAAGCATAGCGTCCCTGATATCTTCGGCATACTGGAAAGCACCGAGCAAGCCAGGATACTCGATTCCAAGGTCCTGCTCCGCCACTCGAACGATAGAATTATTCAAAGTATCCCTAGTGAAACCGTACACTTGAGAGGTTGTATCTTCGACATTTCGGTCAACAGCCTCGCCGGCTTCAATTCTCGCCTTTTTGGACTGCTCATACTGTGGCTCGAGCGTATCCATCTCTCTCTTCACACGATCGAGCTCGGCCTGCGCAACATCTCGATTTACTGACGCAAGGTTGTAAAGATCACCGAGAAGGTTCAAAAGATAAGTCTTGGCGGGAGCTAACTTCGACCGCGCTCTCTTCTCTAGTACAAACCGACGCAATGACGCCTCCAATTCTTGAAAATCTCGGACCTTTTCCCGCTCCTTGCCTTTACCCTTATCGACCGGAGAACCTGGCTCACCGTGCTTGCCGTTTGTGTCGGCGTCGTCGGCGTCGTCGGCGTCGTCGGCGTCACCGAGGTCCGGGACATTATCATTTCTCCCTGATGAAGATCCTGAAGAGCCAAAATCACCGCCAGGGGGTCCGGTGGGGCCCACTGGAATCGCGTTGCTTGAAACAAAGTGTACGAGCTCACGCGATTCCTTGAAAGTCGCAGGACTGAGATGAGCAACTTGTTTCAAGATCATTTCTTCACATCTCTTCTTGTCTCGGATGCTATCGAATCCATTGACCACCATGAAAATGTAAGCTTTCTCGCGGGCGGCATTAAAAATGAACTCCTTGGCGGACTGGGTGAAATGGTTCGCGGCGGAAACCACAAAGACCACAACATCGATCTCTTCCTGTCTTGCAAAGATAGCAGTGGTCTTCAACGAATCGTTGTTCAGGCCTGGGGCATCAATGAGAGCAATGTCTACCACGCCATTATTCAGGATAGATTCATCGACGGATCGTATGTCCTTGATGTAGATTTTGCATTGCGAGAAATGCTCATTGTCGGTCACAATCTTCTCAAGCTCCTGTAACGAGAAAACAGAGTAAGTACTCTCATCGTGTCGGTTATAGTCTGATCCTATGGGAATAGCATGTACTTCTTCGACGCCTGCATTCTCGCTGAAGTCGAGTATCTCGCAGAAGATGCTAGTACACGGTTGTTGATCTTCCGGGAGAACTTTCCTTCGCAGTAACGCGTTGCAGAATGTAGATTTGCCAGCATTGAGGTCTCCAGTAACCAAAACTTTACTAGATGTGTCTTCAATCCTCTCTTTCAAGGAGTAGAGGTGGCGAATACTCTGCTGAATCTGCTCGTCTAGAAGAGAAGCAATGGAAGTCTTTTCCAGAGAATGGACCAAGTCCGTTTGGGTTCGACCGCCTAACTTCAATTCTAGTTTGAGAATAGAGAAATCATGGGCTAGCTGTGGGGTAACTAATCTAGGTTCTCTCGTGGAGCTTCGATTTACCGCAGAGCTAGATTCAGCCTGGGTGGTGTCTTCCCCAAGCGACGTCCCAGCACGCCGTGGACCGGGGCGCCTTGGCGAGGTTTGGTCTGGCTCGAAGTGGCTGGGAATTGACGACTGAGTGTGGTGCAGAACAGGACGAGGTTCAATCCTGGTTTGGCCTGATGGCGACATATCGGGTTGAACCGATGGATAATGCGCCGGCCACTGTAAGTTCATTTCTTGAAATCTCTTCAGTGTATCGATGGTGCCATGTATTGCTCGGCCCAGTGCCGTTTTGTTTTGGTTGTAATGAAGCTGTAAAACATGGCTCGCAACTGTTCGACGATCGCTCTCTGAGTTTTCGCCAGGCAAGACTGGGGTGTGACTTGGGGTTGGTCTGTCCTCCATGATGCTCGGGTGCCAGCTCTGGCCGGAGCCCATTCCATCAGTTAAACTGCCCCCATATCCAGAATCATCATCCAACATTGACACAAGACGTGCGGCAGCCTCCGGTGTCGAGCCAGAGCCGACTGTCATATACTGAGGGCGCGTGGATGCATGACGGGGGAATGGGCTCGGTCGCGGTTCAGCGATGCAACGGCTGGACGAAGCGTCCTCTTCAGGAGGCGCGGAGGGGTCGGAGTATTGATCGTAACTCATGTTGATTTCGGTGTGGATTGCGTAGGATCGTGGTAAAGCATATCGAATGGGAAATTGGGAGTCTGTAGGAGTGTGTGGAAGTTGCTATTGGAAGGTTGTTCTGACGATGGAATGACCCGGCTTTTGGAGTGGCGAGGTAGACAGGAAAGCCTTGGCCAGCACTTCACGGCAAGTCTTGTTGGTGTCCTGCCCACGTCCACATTCGATTATGATCCTGGTAGAACTGCAGAGGGCATCATGTTTGAGTACACATTCCCCCAGAAAGAAATATATAATCACTCAAATGAGTGTATGAAAATGGATCACGTGACTATACGCTCACTTCACCTGCCCACCTGCAGGCAGCTCCGTATCCGACGCGCCGACGTCAAGCTAACACAACTGCACAACACAGAAAACCTACAACACCGTGTACCGCGACTACCAATACAACAATACCCCTCAAACTCCTGTCTTCGAACAGTCGCCATGAATGTTCGTTCCCCACCCTTCATTTCGAAAGCCTCGCAACCTACTGATCAGCTTTCAGATTGTTGAATGGGCATTTGGCAAACGCATGACCCCGGCCGAACGATTGCGAAAACACCAGAGGGCTCTCGAGAAGACGCAGCGGGAATTAGATCGAGAGCGCGTTAAGCTCGAGAATCAAGAGAAGAAATTGGTTCAGGACATCAAAAAGAGCGCCAAAAATGGCCAGATGGGACCTCTCAGAATCCAGGCAAAAGACCTCGTGAGGACCAGGAGGTACGGCATGGCTTGGACCTCCTACAATTGTTTCCTACTAATTAGTGATTCTTGGTCCAGGTATATTCAAAAATTCTATCAGATGCGCACTCAACTACAAGCCATTTCCTTGAGGATACAGGTTGGTGCGAGCACATTTCGCTGGCCATACAGACTCTGATCCAATCCACAGACAGTCCGGAGCAACGAACAAATGATGCAATCCATGAAAGGCGCAACCGGTAAGTTTGGAAATTTTGAAGAGTAATGGTATGTTGAGCTAATATTCCGTTTACAGCTCTGTTAGGGAGCATGAACCGCCAGATGAACCTGCCAGCCTTACAACGCATTGCGATGGAGTTCGAAAAGGAGAATGACATAATGGATCAGCGGCAAGAAATGATGGACGACGCCATTGATGATGTTACAGGTATGGAGGATGAAGAGGAGGGGGAAGAGGTCGTAAACCAAGTGCTTGATGAAATAGGCATCGATCTTGGTCAATCGGTAAGTATCCTACTGGTGCTAGTGTTACTACGTATGTTAAGAATCATGTGCAGCTTGGCGAAGCTCCCTCCGGTCTACAGAAGACCGCCGTCGCTGATGGAAGAGTAGCACAAGCTATAGGTGGAGGAGATCCCGGGGATGACGATCTTCAGGCCCGACTAGACAGTCTCCGGCGTTGAGTAGCATCATGAGCGGACGTCCAGCATCCTTTCTCTCTTGGAGTTCTGGCGTTTAAGTGTGTATACCGGGATATCAATATCAGTTGGGTTTGGATGAGAATACCAAGATTATGAATTTGAATTATGTTTGCGATTACTACTTTCTTTGTACTCTTCGTGATTTTGCAAGACAGAACCCATAATACCAATGCTTCAGTCAAGGACAATAGGGAGCTCAGCCACCGTATCGGAATTCCGAAGCCCGTAACCACCTCAGTTTAGTGATTTGACTACCTGAAAAGGTTTGCTTTTTTGTTTGCTGAAGCTTGATTACTCAGTGCTCTGGACCGTCCAACAGCATGTCTACGTCTTTGTGCCCCTAGTGATGTTCGAGAGAGGCGCGTAGATCATAACGATTGTACTTGAACAATTGTGTCCGTGTTGACACGATTTAAACTATCTGCAACGTCATAGGTCTTGCTTACAGATAGTTCAGGCATGTTAAGTTGAATTCAAGCTTCATCCACAATAGCTAAGAAATGAGATTTAGAAACATGTGTGTTCTTACCAGTTTATAGAAGGCGCACGGAAGGCGTCAGTTCCTTGGATGAAGTGTGAAGCCTTCTTTCAGCCTTATAGGCCTAGAGCCTGCTTTTGCTACATGTCGCACTAGAACTTAGGTGTTGTGTTATCTCAGCGTGGCTTAGACAGCAGCTGAGACTGTAGGTCTCCTAGAGTCTATGCGTAAAGACTAGACCTTAATCTAAAATAGTACTATTATAATAGAAAAGGTGCAAAAATAATTTTTATTAAAGAGCTAGTAGTTTTAGCTACTATTTAAGAAACTTTAGTAATTTTTTATATATAAATATATTT